>BLSH010355367.1:43263-59656 GCA_018402905.1 Glandirana rugosa | reverse complement strand
GGGGGTTCTGGGAAATGTCACAGGTACCAAAGCAGAAAGCAGGAACCCATTTTAACTGCTTATATGTACCTATTCTTGGTAGTCAATGCCATCTGTTTGATCGTGGCATTTTTCTTCAGTATTTGTATTTGAAAAGGATGCCATGCCAGTTCTGGGCACTTTTCTAACTACACCTACACAGTCTTTGCCAGGACCCTCCTAAGTGCTGTGCAATCCCTCACTCCAACCTTTCCCAAGCGGCGGTGGGCTAACAGCACATTTGCCATACTGTAATAGGGTGGTGCCATTTACCATTTTGACATTAGCCTCCTTTATCACCTGCCAACTCATTGGATGTTAAATCAGCATCATCACATTGCAGATTCATGATCCAACCAGAAGGAATAGTTACGGTGTCAATTGGCTGACAGTGATGTGCCCCTGCTGTAGATTGGTGTGTGAATCACTAGACTGGCTTAACAGAATAAGTCTTAACAGGTTCAAAATAAAAATAAAATATACGTATTTTAACTGCAAATTTATGGTGGGCCTGAAGTTACTTTCTGTTGTAGGACAAATTGTTGACCAATTCTTCCTTTCTACAGAATACAAAGTTACAAAATAGTAGAGTTGAAATGTTGGAATAAAAGACACAACATCTATGAGTGAAAACAATCAAGGCACAGAGCGGGCATGTAGGAAGAGAGTTGTGGAACGCCCAGAAGTGTCAGGTACAGCACAGAGATGAGACTAACGGGACGGTTTAGGTCTTCCAGACATGAGTAATGACAGCACTTGCCTCAGATAACTCTGGTGATACACACACATTCCCTGCATTGTTATCTAAATATCGGCCACTGAGCAGTCATGGCCACGGTGAGAATTACGTAGGATTCTTGCCTGTTGGGACATATGCGTTGCAAAACTCTGCTGTCTCACAGTTAGTGTGTAATTACAGAAACATTTGAGGTCGTTCTCAGTTACACTTGAAAGATGTCATACAGATTGCAGTCTAAAATATAAGCAACGTATGTTTATCCATTTTACGTGCGTATTTTTATCTTGTTTTTTTGTAAGTACAAGTACAAAATGTTTTACCTTATTCTCATAAGCCCTTTGGTGGAAAAAAATACACAGTTGAAAACATGGACCAGGTTAAAGACAGACGCCCCTGAAAGCTACTATGTTAAAGTGGTTATAAAGGCTGAAGGTTTTTTAACCTCCCCCCCCCCCGCAACTAATATTCATCAGAGCCCCTCTTGATCCAGCGATGTGCACGAATGCCTTGGATGTCCTGGGACTCCCTCTCCTCATTGGCTGAGACAGCAAACACAGCCAGTAAGCCAATGAGCAGAGAGTAGGGGGCAGGGCCGGGATGCGGCTCTATGTGTCTTATGGATGCATAGAGCAGGGCTCGGGGGCGAGCATGCACCAGTGCCCCCATAGCAAGTGGCTTGCTATTGGGGGCAGGGGAAACGAGCCAGGCGCACCAGCGAGGAGGGGCTCAAGAAGAGGAGAATCAGGGCTGCTCTGTGCAAAACCATTACACACAGCAGGTAAGTATATTTGTTATTTATTTATTTTTAACCACTTCTCATGTGGACATCTTATTATGTCCTGGAGTTTAAGTGGTTAAATCTGAATGATGGATGCAGCTGCAGGCATCATTCAGATATCTTCTTTTTCTGCCGGCAATACCGTCATGTAAAAATAATCATAGCGGCTGTTTAGCCGCTTGTTTGTCTTCACA
Source organism: Glandirana rugosa (assembly GCA_018402905.1). Taxonomy (NCBI): domain Eukaryota; kingdom Metazoa; phylum Chordata; class Amphibia; order Anura; family Ranidae; genus Glandirana; species Glandirana rugosa. The sequence goes on along the minus strand of BLSH010355367.1, from coordinate 57,927 downwards.
GATGGTGGAAGGGGACGACCCCCTCCCGCTGCCCTCCGATGCTTCTACCAGCTCGCATGTGTCATTAGCGAGCTAGAGAATGATTCGGCCGGCGGCGGCGGCCAATTACCATAGAGAATATCATGGACCAGATGGTCCCTGGCAGTCTCTATGAACATCGGAGACAGGGCGCAATGTTATGACGTCACGACCGGCCTCGGCAGATGTAAACACTGCCATTGCCTCTGCTTGGTAGCCAAGATACTTTTTTAATTTTTTTTTTTCTTTATTTCAGGCTTTCCAGCTTAGAGGCAAGATCTGGGGACTTATAGACCCCAGATCTCTCTCTGTAAAGAGAACCTGTCATGTCCTATTTCTATTACAAGGGATGTTTACATTAAGTGAGCCAGTGATTCAGTGAGTTTACATTCAACAAAAAAAATAAAAAATTAAAGGGAAAGTGTCAAAATGAAAAAAATATAAGTAAAATAAAAAAAAAAATAATAATTTAAAGCGCCCCCATCCCTGCACACAGAAGCGAACACATATGTACGTTGCGCCTGCATATGTAAACAGCTTTCAAACCACACATTGGAGGTATAGCCGCAAACGTTAGAACAAGGGCAATATTTCTAACCCAAGACTTCCTCTGTAACTTTAAACACGAGGGTTTGTTGAACTTGGTGCAGCGTTATCCAGTTTAGGGTTATTACAAAGGACAAGGGGGCAGTAAAAAGATTTAGGCTGCATAAACATTACAGTGTTTTGAATAGCGGGCAGATTTGCAGAGCTGCACGGGCCGATATGTGAATGACAAAACGCGGTACTAGCATTTGAGATGCCATTCATTTGAATGACACCTCAAAACATGGTGTGGGGCTGCAATCGCGGCAACCCACATTGCGGGACGCATGCCGCCCCACAGTAGCTCCTGAACTATTTTTGGGCGACATGCATGCATACATTTATGCAAGGAAAGTCCATTAAATGTTTTTTATATTGATTGAAAAAGTCATTCAAACTTCCTTCCATTGAGTGCTTATTCATACTACAGGCTTTTAAAGCAGACTTAAACTCTCCAATTTTTTTTAATGGGTCCACAAGTGCCACTAGCCATAATGTGCTAGTTTGCAGATTTACCTGTCAAACGATCGCCTCCAGTGCTGCGCTGTCATCTTCTGGTTTCAGACACCCAGGTGGCCAGGCCACGACGACATTACTCTCATGCATGCGCACAGGAGTCACATCATCACAGCACAGAGGGGTGCAGTAAATGTACGCTCATTGTATATTAGAGTGTAAGTCCAGGCAAAACTAACTAACTCTAAACCTAATCTATCTAACCAGGGGCGTAATGATAGGGGTTGCAATTGCAACCGGGCCCCATGGTCCAGGGGGCCCATGTGCCTGCCTTGTACACCTGGATAGGAGGGATGGCAGGGGTGGCATTTAGAGGAACCAATCTCCTCCATTTTCCTCCTAATGGAGGAGATTGGTTCCTCTATATGCTGCTCCGGCCGCCCCTCCTATCCAGTTTACTTGTCTTCTGCTATTCCCAGGGTCAGGCGTCCGCAGAAATTTTTTCAGGGGGGGGGGCATCATTTTAAGGTCACCCATGCTATGCCGCTTTTTGACATTATCACGGTTAGAGACTGCAGACATAGTACAGGAGATGGTCAGAGACTGCGGACATAGTACAGGAGATGGTCAGAGACTGCAGACATAGTACAGGAGACGGTCAGACACTGCGGACATTGTACAAGAGACAGTCAGAGACTATGGACATAGAACAGGAGATGATCAGACACTGCAGACATACTACAGGAGATCGTCAGAGACTGCAGACATACTACAGGAGATGGTCAGAGACTGCAGACATAGTACAGGAGATGGTCAGACTGTGGACATGGCACACAAGACGATCAGAGACTTCATAAATAGCCCAAAAGGATAAGGACCTAGTGGGCAACCCTCGATCCGATCCCTGATTCCAGGTGGGGGCAATTGCCCCCCCTCGCTCCTATCTGTGGACGCCCATGCCCAGGGTCCCTGTGTTCTTCCCTGGTTCTCCCCACAGAGCTGCTGTCTTCTCCCCTCCTCTCTCCTGCCAGCTGCTGTGTCATGATGGAGAGATGGGAATGGGTCGGTAAATTTGTCATTTACCGGCTCCTTCCTTTTCTGAATGAACAGAGTCAGTGATTGGTATCAATTGGTTCATGCATAACTGAAGCATAGTAAACTGATTTTACTATACTTCCATTTCTGAATTAATGAGAGGCTTGGTGCACAGCTATTCCTGTCCATTTATTCTGTGCAGCTGAGGCTACACAGATGGAAATTGAGAGCTGATGTTTGTTTAGACCCCTGATTCCTCATCAAAGCCCCCCCAACAGAACTCCTAAAAAAATGTAAAAAATAAAATTACAAAAGAAATAAAATGAAATGGCAAAAAAATAATAAAATGCAAATAAAAATTAAAAATGACTGACATCAGTGAGGGAACTATCAGGATTGCAAAGGTTGCAATTGTGACTGGGGCCTGGCATTTCACCACCATGGGGAGGCCCGAAGATAACAGAAAGGGTGCTGCTGCAGTACCGTAATACAGGGACCCGCAATAGGAGTAAAGGACCCCAGGATCAGTGGGAAGAGGGAAGGGCCCTGTTCAGGGGGTCCTTCATAATTTCATGCACTGGAGCTCTGAAGGTTCTAGTTATGCCTCTGTATCTAACCCTGTAAAGCAAAAAAAAAAAAAAAAAAAAAGTCGCTGTACTTACCTATTCTGCAGCCAATCCGTGACAGTCTCCAGCGGTGGCAGCTGTGTGCAGGAGATAGCCAACAAGGGCTGTGATATGGCTGGGAAGCGACGTCACCCACAGACACAGGCCTCATGAACACAGGCATTTTTACAGCTTAAAAAACGCCTCTCCATGTTATACAGTGGCCTCATACACACGCTGACATTTTGAGCTGTAAGTGACATAGGCGTTTTTAAGCTGTTTCTCTGCCTCTGTTCCCTATGGAAGCCCATTGATTTTGAATAGAAGTCGCACCAGAAGTCGGATCATGATTATCCGACTTGTGGTGCAACTTGTGTGCTGAGTTTCTTGAAAGGGAACCCCCCACAAAAATGAAAAAAAAAAATAAAAAACAATTTGCGTGGGGTCCCCCCCCCCAAAGAGGAACCAGATATGGATTTTAAAGGGAACCCCGTCCCCGTGGGCAGCCCCCACCCGCAGACCCCGACAACCAACGGCCAGGGTTGTTGGGAAGAGGCCCTTGTCCTCATCAACATGGGGACAAGGTGCTTTGGGATGGAGGGCGCAGGGCCCTCCCCGCCCCAAAGCACCCACCCACCATGTTGAGGGCATGCGGCCTGGTATGGTCCAGGAGGGAAGGGGCTCTCACTCGTCCTGGCCTGCCAGGCGGCGTGCTCGGATAAGGGCCTGGTATGGATTCTGGGGGGACCCTATGCCGTTTTCTCGGCGCAGGGGTTCCCCTTATAATCCATACCAGACTACAGGGTCTGGTACCTCTTGGGGGAGAGGGGGAACCCTACACAATTTTTTTTTCATTTTTTGTGGGGGGTTCCCCTTCAAGATCCTCAGCATACAAGTCGCACCGCAAGTCGGATCATCATCACCATAGAGAATCATTAATTTTGAATAGAAGCAGAGAAACACCGCTGAAAGTTCACGCTGAAAAACGCGCATTGACGCCAATGCAAAACGCTGATAAAATAGCGTTAACGCCACTTTTTTCCTGACGACGGTACCTGGCGACGCTTGTGTGTATGAGGCCTTACTATGGGGCTTTCGTTGTCAGCTGCCTCTCCTGCACACTCCCACACACAGAAGCCACTGCTGACAGCTGATGCTGGGACCAGACCAGATCAGCTGCAGAATAGGGGAGTACAGCGATTTATACTTTACAGGGTTAGTACCGGTTCACACTGGTGTGATCCCGGAGATCGGATGTGATTCGCACCACACTGCAGTGTGAATCACATGTGATCTCTATGCAATCTCAGCCATACAGCCCTTTTTTTCAGCAGCAGCAGAATCAGATCACATTGGTGTTCACACCCATGCGATCCGATTCCTGTGCAAATTTGCAGTTCGCAGTGCGATATGCAAACTGATTTTGGGGTGTCATTAGCTTTGTATTGAAACACCCCACAGTTTGCACATGGCAGTTTGAACTGCCTGCGGGAGACATGCGAATCGCAGGGTTCCCACATCGCAGCAGTGTGAACAGGCCCCTAGATGGATTAGGTTTAGAACGTGGCAGAGAGCAGGTTTAGCGATAGCTAGGTTTTGCCTGAACTTTTATTTTAATGCTGACAGGCAGGGAGAAGCAATTATGACAAAAAGACACCAATAGTGCGTCTTTTATCATGAAAATTCTACCAGAGTTTCCTTCTTTTTTTTTTTTTTATTCCACTTTAATATTGCTTTATGAGCGATGTGAAAAGGCCTGCGATTCTTGATAAAACCCCAACACAGCATCTCCATAGCACAAAGTGTGTCATTAGCGAATTGAGAAACTTGACAAAGCTATAAATTACAGCCAGCTAACCAGAAGCTGCTGACAATGAACTTCATTAAAACGACCTGAAATGACTTCTGTCCTGCACAGGCATAAACCCCTCAGCAAACACGAGCAGAGATAGGCCCACAGACTGTGTACAAATGCAAGGAGGATTAACCCGAGACAACCAAGATGCCCAAAATGCCAGCGTACATGATTCAGCTCAACAACTATGTGAAAACGTACATGCCAGAGCCCTACAGTCTACAACCTGGCAACATGTATTATCGTAAACAGATGGAAAACAGAGTGCTTTAATTGTACTTAATCTCGGGTAACTACTGAATAAGGCTGAAACATGGAAAAGCTCTGCAGATTTTACCCAAAGATACTCAAAATAGAACATAAATTATCAAGCCTTTACAAAACCACAGTAACTCCCAATGCCTCTGAGCTTGTTTGAAAATAAAGCTAAACTACAGGCAGATGAAATAAAGAAAAAAAAATATAGATGCTAGAGGTGCACGATTCTGGATAAAATGAGAATCACAATTTTTTTGCTTTGAATAAAGATCACGATTCTCTGCGTCTTTCACATTATACAAAAAAATTGGGCTAACTTTACAGCTTAGTTTTTTTGCTTTTTTTTTAATTCATTGAAGTGTATTTTTTCTAAAAAAAAAAAAAAGTGTTTGAAAGACCACTGCGCAAATACAGTGTGATATAAAATATTGCAATGGCCGCCATTTTATTCTCTAAGGCAGTGTTCCCCAACCCTGTCCTCAAGGCCCACCAGCAGGTCATGTTTTCAGGATTTCCATTATTTTGCACAGGTGATTTGATCAGTTTTACTGCCTTAGTAATTACCACAGCGGATTCATCTGAGGGAAATCATGAAAACATGACCTGTTGGTGGGCCTTGAGGACTGGGTTGGGGAACACTGCTCTAAGGTCTCTGCTATATATGTATTTTTATCTCTCTTTCAGCACTGAGCAATGTTGTTGATAAACATTGCCAGCTGCTTTTTTTTTTTTTTTTGACAGCTGTGAGCAAGAAACTGCTCTGTACTTGTTATATGAATCCTGGAAATGTTGGATTAAAGAGGAGTTCCTACTTGGTGAAAAAAATTAACAGTCTGCTGCTACAAATACTGTAGCTGCTGACCGCAGCCCGCTCTCCTGAAAGCGGGGACCTGTCAAAAAACAGGTGCCCGTTCCCCCCTCTTCCTTGAAAGGTGGCAAATGTGACCGGAGGGGGTGAGGAAGCAATTAAGCGGAAGTTCTACTTTTGGGTGGAACTCCACGTGTGGGGCGTTGAATCAAGACCGCGATTTTTTATCGATGAATCGCACAGCTCTAATATATGCCGTTTTATGGGTTTTTTTTCAATGCAGCTAGTATAAATATCTGAATTTGATTTGTAAAAGCCTCTTCTAATCACTTACACAGCAGCACCCACACTGGGAGAGGGGTGGACAACACAAGAGGCCAATTAACCCCTTGCCGACCGTCAACAGCAGGTTGACGGCGACAAGATGGCTCTGCTAGGCAAACCGCCGTCATACGACGGCGGCTGCCAGATCAAGCATTGTGAGCGCGCACTCACTGTGTTCCGGGGGGGCCAGGGAGCGGGTGCGGCGGACTCAATCGCCGCCGGCTACCCGCGATGCCCCCCCCCCCCCCGGAGAAAGAACGGAGGTCCGCGTATGTAAACACGGATCTCCGTTCTGAGGGGGGGGGGGGGGAAGGGCTGTGATCACAGCCTTCCTCTATATGGAAGCTGTGATCACTATCCTTCCCCTGCTAGGGCAGCCCACACACAGTTAGAACACGCCCAGGGAACACAGTTAACCCTTAGAGCGCCCCCTGCAGGTTAACCCCTTCACTGTAAATGAAAATTGCATGCAGACAGTGCATTCAAATTTATACACCCACTCCTGCTGGCATGCGCAGCTACTGTGTCTGCATCACCTGTATAATCTGTCCACATGCAGCCTGGGGCAGATGCAGGCAAAACAACACACGGGACGGGAGTCAGCACTGGTCTGAATGAACACTAACTAAAAGTCCCTTCTATTTTTCTCAGCCTCCTCCAAATCCTCCATATTTTTTGGTTGCTGTGATTTAACTTCCTATTAACCACTTCAGCCCCGGAAGGACTTCCCAGTTTAGGACCAGAGCACTTTTTGCGATACGGCACTGCGTCACTTTAGCTGACAATTGCGCGGTTGTGCGACGTTGTACCCAAACAAAATTTGCGTCCTCTTTTTCCCACAAATAGAGCTTTCTTTTGGTGGTATTTGATCCCTTCTGCGTCACTTCTGATCACTGCTATAAAATAAAAGAAAAAAAACAATATTTCTTACTTTTTGCTATAATACATGTCAAAAAAAAAAATATATATATATATATATAAAAAAATTTTCCATCAGTTTTGGCCGATTTATATTCTTCCTCATATTTTTGGTAAAAAAAAAAAATTGCAAATCGGCGTATATTGATTGGTTGCCGCGTTTACGAATGATGAGAATTCATTTATGGGGTTTTTATTTATTTTTTTTTTACAAGTAATGGTGGCGATCTGTGATTTTTATCGGGACGGTCAGGTCACCAACCTGTTTTTTCTGTCTGGAAGAGCTGTAAAAAATCTTAGGACTGGACGGACAGAAATAAATATTCTCTAGCGGGTGTGACAGCAACGTAGATAAGGACAATCCGCAACTCCATACATGCTCTTAGTTAGTCCAGATTTATTATTTCTCCATAAGATATACAGTAGACATTTCAGCCATAATGGCTTAGCTCACAACAAGCAACGTGTTTTGAATTTTGACTGAGTATTTAGTAGTTTGGCAAGAGTTCAACTTTGAGGCCATGTTCACACCTAAACGACATTCGACAAATGGAAACGCATGTTACTTGGAATCTCACTGTTTTCAATAAGGTTGGTTCACATACATGCGTTGCTGCATGTCATGGAAAATAGTCTGGGTACATTTTTGTTGATGTGCGTCGTGGGTCACATCGAAATCAATCTAAGCACATGAAAACGCATGATATATTTGTTTTCATGTGCTGCAAAGTCATATAGTTACAGACATGCCACTGGCAACAGACCATGCCCCCTTACATTTGGAATTACAGGGCTCTTCTCATCCCCCCCCCCCCTCCCCCCCAGATGCTGAGCATGTAATTGCAGAAAGTGCATATAGATGGATTAAAATCACGCATATTAGAAGAAAAAAAAAAATTGTAAAAAAAACAGAAGCATATAGTTGTGCGTCCAGCCAACTTGCTCACAACATGTCTGTTAAGCTGCTTTTTTATGCATAGTGCACAAAGAAAACTGTTCTGTGATTGGCTGTCATTGGACGATGGAAGGGTTGCAGCACACAGGCTGTAAATTGTGCTGTGCATTTAGGAGTGCAGCAAGATCCTACAATAAGGAAGCAGCATGATATCTCTATATACATTACAGAACTGGCGTACATCATCCCAGACCCTCTTTGACCAGACACTGCACAGGGCCTGGTGTGTCCCCACCAAGCACAGCACAGATTGCTTCCAGCAGTCATGGATTTGTGGGAATACATTGTAACATTTAATTCATGTTTTCAATCATCTACACAGCATCCAGCTTAGACTTCTGCTCATTGTACCCTGGGGAATCATAAAACAAAAAGCAAGCCACAATTTAAAGCTGAACTCCAGGATACTCAAATATTGTTGAAATATAAGAGTCCTGTGTATTCTTACTTGAATCTTGGTGTATTTCTGCCAGATCTGTGCAGTAATGCACTGTGGGAGTTTAGCTCTGTGCAGAAGCTTTCTTAATGCAGGTGAACAGTCAAAAAATCCAATACGTTTCGGCTACCAGGCAGTAATAAGGTGACCTGATGGGCGAAACGCGTTCGAATTTTGACTGTTCCTCGCCTGCATTGAACCGTTCGAATTTTGACTGTTCCTCACCTGCATTGATAAAACAATATTTTATTAAATCCCTCACTACGATTCCCATCCCTTTGAAGGAGGAGATCTGCTTGTTGGGCTTGGTGGGCGATTTAGCTCATCTGCGGGCAACCAGAACACTTATTGGATTACTTCTCTTCTACGCCAGGAAAGCCATACTCCTACGTTGGAAGCAGGCTTCGGCTCCCTCCCTTAACTCCTGGAAATCATTGGTCAACTCCATAGTTCCTCTGTACAAAGCCACTTATGCTGCTAGGGGGTGCCCATCTAAGTTTGAAAAAGTTTGGAATATCTGGCTGGAATCGGAATCATCCAATGCATCCCAGTGAATCTTCTTCTAGTATGATTAGAGTGGTTGTGTAGTGTAGGAGATAATTGCTTATGAGGTCATGCCTCTCCCTGGCCCCTACTGGTAATTGTGTGTTATGATACAGCATGAAGCTTTTAAGTGGATCTCATCCTGTTATATTGCCCCTTGATTCCGGGTGTCGGGAGGTCATGAGCATTTTCAGTTATCTAGCCTTTTTAGGCTTTTATGTTCCAAGTAGTTTGTGGTTTCGCAAGCCTGGGTATGCCCAAAAGGCTTTGTTTTGTAAACATTGATAAAAATAGGATTTTATTAAGAACTTACCGTAAAATCCTTTTCTCTGGAGTTCATTGACAGACGCAGCCTCTATTCATGACACATGGGGTTTATGCACATCCTACTAGGAGTAGATTAGGCAAAAAGAAAAAAAGCAAGCTGGCCCCTCCCAGGGGGCCGTCCTCACTCAGCATAAAACCCCCCAGCTCTGCATAGCATATCAGTTCGTAACAAGCCTTACAAACGCAACACAGAGGAGTGGGTGCTGCATCTGTCAATGAACTCAGAGAAAAGGATTTTACGGTAAGTTCTTAATAAAATCATATTTTCTCTAACGTTCATTGACAGACAAAGCCTCTATTCATGACACATGGGGACGTCCCAAAGCAGTGTCAAACAAGAGGGGTGGGCCAGCAATAACAACTGTACCCAACAGAATCCTCTCAGGAGGTCGTCAGCCGCGCCTATAGCGCCACCTGCAAAACTTTGTGGCCAGAAGCAGCATCCGCGGATGCTGACACAACACCTTTTAAATTTTAACAAAAGTGTGCCCCGAGGCCCATGTAGCCGCCTTGCACACTGAGACACAGAGGCTTGGTGTCTGAAAACCCAGGAAGTGCTAATCGCCCTCGTGTAATGAGCCGTGACCGGAAAAAGGGGATTCTTGGCCCCCAACAGTATACGCATGGGTCACAGTCTGTCTGATCCAACGGGATATAGTAGCTGATGAGGCCGACAAACCTTTGCGCGGTCCTTCCGTCAGTACAAACAAAGCATCAGACTTCCAAAAAGAAGCTGTAGCCGACAAATACACCCACAGAGCCCTTGCTACATCCAAAGAGTGCAAAGCAATCTCCTTGGTATGAGACGGGTGTGGACACAATGAAGGGAGAACAATGTCCTCATAAATGTGAAAAAAGGAAACCACCTTCGGTAGGAACGAAGGAGAAGGGCGCAGCACCGCCTTATCCTTATGAAGGACCAAGTATGGAAACCTACATGACAAAGCCGCCAACTCAGACACCCGCCTAGCGGATGTAATGGCCACCAAAAAAAACACCTTTTTGTGACAGCAATTGTAAGGAAATATCCCTGATTTTCTCATATGGCGGTTTCTGCAGTACGGAAAGTACTCAATTTAAATCCCACGGTGCCAACGGCGACCGTACCTGAGGAGCTACATGACGTACACCCTGTACAAATGTATGTATCAAAGAATGCGTCGCTAAAGGACGTTGAAAAGGGAATCGCCAGAGCCGAAATCTGACCCTTGAGTGTACTCAAAACCAATTCGGTATCCAGGCCTTGCTGCAAGAAGGCCAGCACCCGGGATATACAGAATGAGAGGGGGTTCCAACCCCCTGCCTGACAACACCAGACAATATAATCCTTCCAGGTGCATTAACATATCTGCGCGAAAAACACCTACGCATGGTAGGGATCACGGAGTCAGAGACACCCCTCAGCACCTGAGACTCAATAGCCAAGCCGACAAAGCCAGCGAGGGTAAAGCAGGGTGCAGGATGGGTCCCTGTGACAGCAGATCTTCGCAAATCGGGAGTCGCCCGGGAACATCTGTTACCATCCGCACCACGTCGGTGTACCAAGGGCGCCGAGGCCCATCCGGAGCCACCAGGATTGTCGGGATTCCCTCCGCTTCTATTCTGTGCAGGAGCCACGGTAGAAGCTTGAGAGGAGGAAAGGCATACAGAAGCCTGTACCGGGACCAGGGTGCGACTAGTGCGTCCGTGGCGGCCGCCAACGGATCCCTTATCCTGCACACAAAAGGTCTGCCCCTTGTGATTGAACCTGAACGCCATTAGGTCCACATTTGGCGTGCCCCACCGTTTGCAAATCAGGAGGAACACTTCTGAATGCAGAGACAATTCCCCCTGATCCAGAGTCTGGCGACTGAGAAAGTCCGCTTGCCAGTTTACTACGCCCGGAATATAGATGGCGGAGATTGCCGGCACGCGAAGTTCTGCCCACCTCAGAATGAGGGCCGCCTCCACAGCTGGTGCCGAGCTCCTTGTTCCACCCTGATGGTTCACATACGCCACTGCCGTGGCGTTGTTCGACTGAACCCGAACCGGGAGGCCGCAGAGCCTTGCTGAGCAGTGGAAGAGACAGAGCCTGATTGCCCTCAGCTCCAGCACATTTATTGGAAGGCGTGACTCCTGCGTCGACCAACGGCCCTGAGCAGACAACTGCCCCAGGACTCCTCCCCAGCCTGATAGGCTGGCGTCCGTCGTGATTATCGACCAATTCAAGGGAAGGAACGACTTTCCCAAAGTCAATGCCGGGGCCCGGAGCCACCAGGCCAAAGACCCCCTGGTTTGATGAGCCAATTTGATCAGCTGGTCCAGGGACAACGGAGACTTGCCCCACCGTAACAGGATCGCTCGCTGCAGGAGCCGAGTGTGACTCTGGGCGTATGGTATCGCCTCGAAGGCCGAGACCATGAGCCCCAACACCCGCATACAGACCCTTAAGGAGGACCACCCACGTGATAGCAGGGCTTGCACTGCTGCTTGCAGTGTCAGCAACTTGGCCAGAGGTAGAAAACCTTCGCCTGCTCTGTGTCCAATATCAGGCCCAGATATTCTAGGCGACAGGACGAGGTCAGTGTCGACTTCTGTAGGTTGATCAACCAGCAGAAGTCTCACAGGGAGGTTAGTGTGATAGCAACATTGTCCTCCAGAGCCGGAGCCGACTCCGCTCGCAGGAGTAGATCGTCCAGGTAAGCTACCACAGCAATGCCTCTCTGTCTCAACAGAGCCAGCACCGGAGCAAACAGCTTGGTGAAGACCCGTGGAGCAGAGGCCAGACCGAAGGGGAGTGCCACAAATTGATAATGCAGGTCCCCTACTGCAAAGCACAGGAATCGCTGATGCCGGAGGCAAATGGGAACATGCAGATAAGCATTCCTGATATCCAGGGATGCCATGAAGTCCCCTTGGTGAAGAGCGGCCACGACCGAAACGGACTGATTCCATCCTGAATTTTCATGCTTTCACAAAATGATTTAGCGCATTTAGGTCCAGAACTGGCCTTACCCCACCCCTTTTTGGGCACCACAAAGAGGTTTGAATAGAAGCCGTGAAACCTCTCCAACGGAGGGACCGGCACAATCACTCCTTGTTCGGACAGCCCCTAAGAGAGCTTCCCGACGCCCCGGCGGAAGCCTCAGGTTCGATGGGAAGAACCTGTCTGGAGATAGAGTGCTGAACTCTATCCTGTACCCGGAGGACACCACTTCCCGTACCCGCCGGTCGGAAATGCGAGCAGCCCACCTGTCTGCGAACCCCAGAAGTCGGCCCCCCACCCGAGAGTCGGTCGGGGGCAACCCATCATGCGGAGGAGGGTTTGTCCTCAGTCTTCTCAGGCTTGCACTGCCAGGGACGCTTACCGGACCCCGAGGCATACTGCCAGGCCTTGAGGCCCTTGCCCGCTAAACCGGGCGTACGAAAAAAAAAAGATTCTGGGCCGAGAATGAAGGACCCTGCTTAAGGCGGCAATCCCGCCGCTTGGGTTTTGGAAGAAAGGCACTCTTCCCCCTGGTGAAATCCTTAATGATTTCATCCAATTGCGCTCCGAAAAGCCGACCACCCTGAAAAGGAAGGTTCGTGAGGCCCTTTTTGGACGCGTGGTCACCCGACCAACACCGCAACCCCAGCAACCGTCTGATAATGACTGCAAAAACAGACATCTTCGACAGCATGAGGAGCAGGTCCAAGGCTGCGACACACAGGTACCGGCAAGGCCTCAGGGGAGCACCTGCAGCCCAAATACTGTGCAATCCTGTCGCACATTTCGTAAGTGGCTGTGCCGCCGTGGCCGACGCCAGAGCTTGCCTGATGGCTGTCCCCGCCACCAATAACAAAGCCATGGATACCCTCTGTCCGCCTATCGGCTGGAACCTTAAAAGATGGAGACCCTTCCAAGGGAATGGTCGTCGCCTCATTCAGGCGAGCCACCGGAGGGTCTACTGCGGGGGATGCCCACTTCTGCAAAAAACTGTCCTCAAAAGGATAGCACACAGAGAAAACGTTTGGGCAGTGAAAAAGAAATTATGCGGACGCTGCCATTCCTTATACACAAAACTGGTCAAAAAAATTGGACATAAGGACATGCCTTAGGGTCCGTGACGGCTTAAAGGACCCACAAACTCCTGCGACTCCCCGGCTGGGTTCAGCCGCAATGACTCATGGATATCGGTGATCAGGGAGACCACCAGCACCCTGTCGCGCGCCATCGAGGCCCCCTGGTCTTCCTCACTGGCTCGGTACCCCCCCGAGCGAAAAACTCTCCACAAATGGAAGTTAACTGGTCCAGGGGAACCAGAGGTCCCCAGCGCAGCTTGCGCTTCTGCGGACCCCCCCCCGGAGAAGAACCCACAGGTTCGGCCGCCATTGTACCCGGAACTCTTCTAGGGCCTATGGGCCATGACACCCCACAATGCTGCCCCACCAAACTGCCCTACAGAGCGACCAGGGTATGCCCAGGAGGACTCTGCACCTCCGCCACTGACACCCCAGGGAAAAGTCAGCCATACCTGCTGTACTGTATGCCCCTCTTAGCCACCGTAGGTGTGCTGTCCACCACTACCATTTTTGCTGCCACTGCTGCTGTGTGTGCACCGCTGAATCAGGAAGAAAAAATGGCGCTGACACACACTTTTTTAATAGCAAGGCACACCAAAGATGGCCGCCGAGCGGTCACAAGAGGCCAAAAGCACATGCTTTCAAGGCTGCCACTACGGCAAAATGGCCACCGCACGGTCACTAAAGGCCAAAACCTCCATTAAAAAGGCCGCGGCTATGGCAAAATGGCCACGATAGAAAAAAAACGCCGCATGGCGGTAAAGTAGCACGGGGGTGCGGCATGGGACTGGGGGGTGAGGGAAATAGTACAGGAACCTTGACCCCATAACCCTCCTCCGGACCTACGGTACCGCTAGTCGCCCCCCCCCGCACCCCAGAGGGGTGGAGGGGGGGTGTCACTCACCATTCCCGACGGGCGCAGCAGGTAGCCACCAGGTAGCAGACCTTCCTCCCCCCAGGTGGGGAGGGATGCTGCCGGCCAGAACGCCCCTGGACGCGAGCGCAGCCCGGTCACTCAGACATAAGTGGGGTTCACCCACTAGCCCCCCGCATGGAACGGGTATGATGCGGCGGACCCCGCTAAAGGGTAGCTCGCATCGGTCGGCCGTGCTGGGGAAATTTCAGGATTCGAGGTATCCTCTATGCCCCAGCCGGCTACTTGATAGCAGTCTTCATCAGATAGCTTGAAAAAAGCAAAAGGAAGAAAAATGAGAATGCAAGTAACTGTCTACCTCGGAGATAAGTACTGTATACCCCAAATACGTGTAGGATGATCCTCATCTGATCCGTTTTTCTTTTTTTCGTTCGACCGGGGAGGGTCCCCCGGTAGGAGTGAGTCGTATTTTGGGGGGTCGAGACGTATCGTATAGTCAAAGAAATACGGATCACGTTCCTCAATCTGGACCAAGGGACGACCCTAGACGTCAAGGGGTAAAAAGAAGGAAAACGAAAAAAGTTCGATAGACTACTTCTGACGATAGTTCATCGGCCGACCCCGTA
>BLSH010355367.1:31885-42830 GCA_018402905.1 Glandirana rugosa | reverse complement strand
AGGAATAAAAGTGATCAAATTTTTTTTTTTAAAGAACAGTGTAAAAATAAAAAGTAAAAAGCAAAATAAATAATTAAAAAAAAAAAAAAGTAAAGCGCTCCGTCCCGCCGAGCTCTCGCGCAGAAGCGAACGCATACTTAAGTCCCGCCCACATATGAAAACGGTGTTCAAACCACACATGTGAGGTATCGCCGCGATCGTTAGAGCGAGAGCAACAATTATAGCTCTAGACCTCCTCTGTAACGCAAAACTGCTAACCTGTAGAATTTTTTAAATGTCGCCAATGGAGATTTTTAATTTGCAATGTTTATCGCCGTTCCGCGAGCGGACGCAATTTTGAAGCATGACATGTTGGGTATCATTTTACTCGACATAACATTATCTTTCACAATATGGAAAAAAAATGGCCTAACTTTACTGTTTTCTTATTTTTTAACTAAAAAAACTGCATTTATTCAAAAAAAAGCACGCTTGTAAGACCGCTGCGCAAATACGGTGTGACATAAATTTTTTCAATGACCGCCATTTTATTCTCTAGGGTGTTAGGAAAAAAAATCTATAATGTTTGGGGGTTCTAAGTAATTTTAGCACCGAACCCAAAAAACAGGCTTGGTATTGAAGTGGTTAATAACCAGAATTTTCAAAAAAATAAAAAAATAAAACAATATTTTAGCTATTTTCCGTGGCACCAGACATTCTCCATTTTTTGCATAGATTGCAGAGATTTCCCAGGCTGAGTGTTGTGTTCTTGAGGCTGACCAGGCATTAGGCTCCATTCCCACTTGTACGACTCCAAAGTTGCGCCGAGTTGGGAATGCAACTTTGGATGGGTGCAACTTGGATACGGCTTTGGCTTTGACCAGTGATAATGGACAACTGTTGGACACAAGTTGCTACATAGTTGGTAAGGTTGGAAAAAGACACAAGTCCATCCAATCCAACCTATTGCATTGTATAACATCCAGGAATGACTTCCAAGCAACTTCTTCGGGTTAACATTGAAGTCTATGGCTCTCAAGTTGCATGAAAATCAGTATTGTATGAACTACTTCATCAAACTAAGTCGTGCATATATAAATGATTATCATTTAAAAACATGAAGAACATCTTGTCATGCAACTTTGGTGTCCAAAGTTGCACTACAAGTCACGCAAGTGTGAATGAAGCTTTACACAGGAGGTAGTAACTCAGATGCACCCGTTTCCGTTCCATTTGTGGGTGAAGGGCTACTATAAAGGCAAGTACATCCTATTTGCCAAACGCTCAGCACAAGGAGAGGGCTGAAGATAAATGCACGTATCCTTTATTGTGCCTGTGCAGCCTACCTCATGCCCCAATGCGTTTGGCTGTAGAAACAGAAGGTTGGGTGAGGGTGGTGCTCTAGAACAGGGAACACACTGGGGAAGGTTTATTAAAAGTCTAAAAATACTATATGAGGTTTATAAAAATGCATTGCGTGTTTTTATGGCGTTGTGCTAAATTTCAGTGCCGCGCATATAGCATTTGAAATGCAATTTAATGTGTTTTTGATGCATTTTCTGGACATATTACATCAAGGGGGAGTTACGGACCATATTTTCTCATCATTCCTATTGCAGCTGTGCCGCTGCCTTTATGCACCCAGGTAGCTCTAAAAAATGTTCTGATCATATTGGGGAGTAGCACACTACCTCTGCTCTATATTACATCACTGACTCCAAGCACGAAAATGTGTATCCTAATTATGTCAGCAAAAACCACATCAAAAACACAATGTAGTGTGCTTTTTTTTAATGTGTTTCCATTGATTTCTATGGAAGGTGCTTTTTAGTGCACTCCGGGTCTTCAGCCATCTTCAGTGTCCAGGTCAGGGTGACGCAACTCCCATGCACTGGATTTACTTTGTGTCGGTGTGGAATCGTGCCAAGACTGTACTCTGTGCTGCACATGCGTGACTTATCGTACATTTGAAGTGGTTGTTAAAGCGGAGGTCCGAGGGCTAAAAAAAAAAAAAATTAAAAAGTCAGCAGCTACACATACAGTAACTGCTGACTTTTAATATTAGGACACTTACCTGTCCTGGAGTCCAGCGATGTCGGCACCCGGGGGGGCGGGTGCAGCCGCCTCCATCGCGGGTAAGAGAACCCGGACGTGTAAGCAGTACAGCTTCATGCCGGGCACCTTACTGCGCATGCGCAAGCTCTGCGGCCAGAAGCAGAGCGAGCAGGGAGGAGGGAGCCGGGCTGCTGACGTCAGCGGCCGCGTCCGCCGGCCAGAGCTCCCGGATGTGTGGAAAAGGACACCTCCTGTCTAAAGACAGGTGTCCTCTTCCCCCTCCCCCCCGAAAGGTGCCAAATGTGACACCTGAGGGGGGGAGGAATCCAACCAGCGGAAGTTCCACTTTAGGGTGGAACTCCGCTTTAAGCCACTTGTATAAAATGCTCCCATTCCCTCTGTATTAGCACAATACGTTCCCCTGTGCCTGAGTTATAACATACAGGTGCTGGTCATATAATTAGAATATCATCAAAAAGTTGATTTATTTCACTAATTCCATTCAAAAAGTGAAACTTGTATAGTATATTCATTCATTACACACAGACATAATGTTTTTCAAATGTTTATTTCTTTTAATTTGGATGATTATAGAGAAAATTAGAATATTACTTAAGACCAATACAAAGAAAGGATTTTTAGAAATCTTGGCCAACTGAAAAGTATGAACATGTAAAGTATGAGCATGTACAGCACTCAATACTTAGTTGGGGCTCCTTTTGCCTGAATTACTGCAGCAATGCAGCATGGCATGGAGTCGATCAGTCTGTGGCACTGCTCAGGTGTTATGAGAGCCCAGGTTGCTCTGCTAGTGGCCTTCAGCTCTTCTGCATTGTTGGGTCTGGCATATCGCATCTTCCTCTTCACAATACCCCTTAGATTTTCTATGGGGTTAAGATCAGGCGAGTTTGCTGGCCAATTAAGAACAGGGATACCATGGTCCTTAAACCAGGTACTGGTAGCTTTGGCAATGTGTGCAGGTGCCAAGTCCTGTTGGAAAATTAAATCTGCATCTCCATAAAGTTGGTCAGCAGCAGGAAGCATGAAGTGCTCTAAAACTTCCTGGTATACGGCTGCATTGACCTTGGCCCTCAGAAAACACAGTGGACCAACACCAGCAGATGACATGGCACCCCAAACCATCACTGACTGTGGAAACTTTACACTGGACCTCAAGCAACGTGGATTGTGTGCTTTCTCCAGACTCTGGGACCCTGATTTCCAAAGGAAATGCAAAATTTACTTTCATCAGAGAACATAACTTAACAGCAGCAGTCCAGTCCTTTTTGTCTTTTTGTCTTTAGCCCAGGCGAGACGCTTCTGACGCTGTCTGTTGTTCAAGAGTGGCTTGACACAAGGAATGTGACAGCTGAAACCCATGTCTTGCATACGTCTGTGCGTAGTGGTTCTTAAAGCACTGACTCCAGCTGCAGTCCACTCTTTGTGAATCTCTCCCACATTTTTGAATGGGTTTTGTTTCACAATCCTCTCCAGGGTGCGGTTATCCCTATTGCTTGTACACTTTTCTACCACATCTTTTCCTTCCCTTCGCCTCTCTATTAATGTGCTTGGACACAGAGCTCTGTGAACAGCCAGCCTCTTTTGCAATGACCTTTTGTGTCTTGCCCTCCTCGTGCAAGGTGTCAATGGTCGTCTTTTGGACAACTCTCAAGTCAGCAGTCTTCCCCATGATTGTGTAGCCTACAGAACTAGACAGAGACCATTTAAAGGCCTTTGCAGGTGTTTTGAGTTAATTAGCTGATCAGAGTGTGGCACCAGATGTCTTCAATATTGAACCTTTTCACAATATTCTAATTTTCTGAGATACTGAATTTGGGATTTTTCTTCAGTTATAATCATCAAAATTAAAAGAAATAAACATTTGAAATATATCAGTCTGTGTGTAATGAATGAATATAATATACAAGTTTCACTTTTTGAATGGAATTAGTGAAATAAATCAACTTTTTGATGATATTCTAATTATATGACCAGCACCTGTATATATGCTTATCTGTATAGATAACCCACAGGCTTCCTAGGATCAGTTGTCGTTTTTCTCTCTCCTCTGCTCAGTTCCTGAGGGTGGGGCCGAGCACTGCTATTGGAGGTCAGCTGGAGAGGAGAGAGAGCCGTGTGTAGGAAGCCTGAGTGTTATCTATACGGATAACAATATTTATGATATAATAGGACACAGGGGAACGTCTTGTTCTAATATACAGGGCCATATGGACTTTAAAAGTTAATTATGAGAGCAGAGAAGAGACTCTACAGACTGACAGGGTGAGGGAGGGGAGGAGGTGGGAGTTGAAGACGGGCAGAGGAGAATAGGAAATTTGCAAGTGACACAGACCACGGGGCTCTCAGGATCAGCTAATATGATAGGGGAGTCAGCACTCAGAGGGGAAGTCATGACCTGGCATTATCAAACAGGTATTTTAAGGGATACAGGGGGATAATTTAAAAAGCAAAACACCATGCTGAAAATTGCACATTAAACAGACAGGAGCAGCATTTTTTTTTGGGGGTTAACAAACCCTTTAAGCCGACCATACATGGATCGAAATTCAAACGGTTCAGCAGAGATCAGACAAATTTTGATCCATGTATGGGCACCCTGGTTGTATAAAAGTCGATCCATCGATCCACTAGTGTACAATCAGCATATCAAGTTTTCCCCAAATGATTAGTGCCGCCCATTATAAGCCAGTGTTCTGTCAAAATAGCCAACGCATCAGAAACTCCAACTATGTAACCTCAGGTTTCTTTAAACCAGCAGTAATTGGAGATTTTGATAGAATACAGTAGCGCAGCATTGATGGGGTAATCAAGCAATTTTCTTTCCTTCAACCCTTTGTGGAAGGAAAGAAAATTGCATAATGTATAGCCTGCTTTAGAGAAGAAGTGCAGACGGGTAGGTGGAAGCATCCTACAACAGAAGAGACATGCAGTCTCCTCTGCCATAAAAAAAAAAAAAGAAACCCCGCCTGTCAACATTTCTTCACAAAATGACTTTATTTCCACTTTGAGGACCATTCAGGTGCTGAGGATATCAACCACTAGAAGGATTTAGCATGTGGAGCTGCCAGGGGTAGAGGATCAATGCCAACATTAAAACTAAGAGCCACTTGGCATGCAGGCCGTGTCGCCCAAGTCATTTTGAATGCAAAATTTTTATTCGTGTGAATGAAGTGTGACTTTCATCTTAGTAAAGTATTTGATCCTCACAAGTTCACAGTTCTATAATATTTTACAACTGTACTCAGCACATTTTCCGCTGTTCCCACCATTGAAGCGGATTTCTAGATGGCGTCTGTAAACCTCCCAAGTGCTAGAAGCTGTGTCTACTGTACCAAGCATCTGACTGGGCTAAATAAAGTCTCTCTGCCTTTCAGCGTTGGCTGAAGACCCTCCGGCCATCTTTCATGCGTCAGCAGTACATTATGAGAGCTCCTGGGACACTCGCTCGTCTATGGAAGATTTGTGATTTTTATCCACTCAGGAAAATTCTACACTCAGGAAATACCAAAGGAATAAATGGCTTTTGGAAACTTTCATAATTTCAGCATTAGAAAATAAAATATAGACCCTGGACAGCAGTGATGCCATGCATGAAGATACTAAGCAACAAAGTCTCTTATACAATAACACACAAGTGCAGTCACTGTAAATCCCGCTGTAAAAATGGATCTGGCCAATTGCGGTCCATCCAGTAAACTACCGTATGCCTAAGGTACTCCTATACCACTCCAGACGTCCTGGGACAGACCAAGCTCACTGCTACCGTTTCCCTTTAAAGCTCATTCACATGAGCGACACCCTCTGAAGAGCAACCCATGGTGGATCAATTTTCATTTGACAGGCAGCCAGACTTAACCCTATAATCGAGAAACTACCACACTGCATGCGGTTGCAGGCAATTGCTGTGCGGTCCTTTAGACCTGCATTTGTTGGTGGCAATAGCTGCCAAAAGTGACATGCTGTTTAATTTTTTTCCACTGACACAGCATATGTATAGCTGGGTGTCAATGCTCATGTGGGAGGTCAAGGGGCAGTACCACCTATTTTTCTGCCCTCCGGCCGCATATGTGAATGAAGCCTTAAAGTGGTTGTAAACCTCAGACATGAAATATGAACAAAGCATATCCCTCTATAGCAGCATTTTTCAACCGTGGTACCCAGTTAACCTGGGGTGCCTTGAGGTTTCTTCAGGGGTGCATTGGCAAAATGCCTAAAAATTGCCGAAAAATTGTATCCAATATAGTCACACCTGGCCCCTTTCACTTTCAGCACTTTTTAAGAGCTTTTTGGTCGCTTTTGAAGAGCTTTCCATTTCCAGCGCACCACCCCAGTATGAAAGCATTCATTAATTTTAATGGAAATAGGTTTCCGTGAGCTTTTCAGGTGCTTTTTTTAGCGTGAAAGCGCCTCAGTGTGAAAGGGGATTAAGACCCCTTTCACAATGAGGCGCTTAAAAAACTGCCCACAAAATATCAGACAGTGCTTTTCGTGCGCTTTTCAGGCATTTTTGAGGCGCTTTCCATTCATTTCAATGGAAAGGGGCGTTTTTGAGGCACTTTAAGCCCTCCAAACATGCCGCAAAGATGTTGCTTCCAGAACTTTTTTGACCGCCTTGCCAGTGCACCGCCCCAGTGTGAAAATATTAATTGAAATGATTGGGAAGCAGTTTTCAGGTGCTATTTTTAGCATAAAAGCGCCTGAAAAGTGCCTCAGTGTGAAACCGGCACGTGAAGTTCTGCCCACCACAGAACGTGAGCCACCATCTAAGCAGCAGCCGAGCGGCTTGTCCCGCCCTGATGATCCACATATGCCACAGCCGTGGCATTATCCGACTGAACTCGGACAGGACGTCCTGACAGTCTCCCCGACCTGCGGTAGAGGCAATGCCTGATGGCCGGAAGATCAGGAATATGTACCTGGCATCCGTAGCGACCACTGTCCAAAACAGGGAAGAAAATGACTTACCCAAATGCAGGGCCGGGGCCCGCAACCACCATTGTAGTGAGGATCTGGTCTGGCGGTCCAAACTGATCAACCGAACCAGGGATGAGGGGGACTTGTCCCACTGCAGAAGAATATTTTCGCTGCAGAGCAGGAGTGTGGCACTGTGCATACGGGACCGCTGCAAATGGAGGACACCAAGAGCCCCAGAACCCACATGCAGAGCACAGGGGGGACCACTTCTGGGACAGCAGGGACCGACCCGGCAACTGAAGCATCTGCGCTTGGTCGGAGGAAGAAGAAACCTCCGTCCGGATTGAATCTAGGATCAGACTCAGAACCTCCAAACGGTGTGACGGAGCCAACACCGCTTTTAGGAAAAGTATCACCCAGCCAGACTCCTCAGGACTGGAGCCGACTCCGCTCGCCAGAACATGTCGGCCAGATCCACCGTGATGC
This sequence comes from Glandirana rugosa, assembly GCA_018402905.1. Lineage (NCBI taxonomy): Eukaryota > Metazoa > Chordata > Amphibia > Anura > Ranidae > Glandirana > Glandirana rugosa. The sequence goes on along the minus strand of BLSH010355367.1, from coordinate 35,375 downwards.
CCCTCAGCCCCAGTAAGGCCAGAACAGGGGGCCATCAAGCTGGCGAAGACCCGAGGTGCAGAAGCCAGGTAAACGGGAGAGCCACGACCTGGTAGTGATGCTCCCCGACCTCCAAAGCGCAGGAAACGCTGGTGCAGGGCACATACGGCAATATGCAGGTGCGAATCCGCCATGTCAAGATAAGCCAGGAAAAACTCCCTGGTGCACCATCGTCAACATCATGGCGGCCAGGCGCCATCTTGAACCTTCGTACACATACAAGGCAGTGGAGGGCCACCGGGCCAATACCGGCCGGACCCCGTTATTCTCCGACCACAAACAGGATGGAGGAAACCCGGGGAGGTCCCGAGGACGGGACAAGGGTATCTACTCCTTGACAAAGCCAGTTCCCAGCCAGGCCTGCGGCCTGCCCGGGAGGAGCCGCATACATGGGGCTAAAAAAACCTGCCCGGAGTACGGGAACGAAATCCCATTTTGTAACCAGACAAAATTACCCCGAGCACCCAGCGGTCCAAAATTTAGAAAGGTCATCAACCTCAGGCATCCCCACACCCAAATCATGGGTGGGGGCAACCCTTCACGCTGAGAAGGACTTGTCTCCTGGCTTGTCGCACTTATGCTGCCAGGGACGCTTCCGCCCACCTGCAGGATCCTTGATGGACTGAGTCCTAGCCCGATGGGCGGGAGGAGCGAAGGAAAAAAGGCCTCTTCTGGGCCGCAAAGGAGTGACCTGTGCAACAAGGCTCCCTACCTCCTAGCAGAAGACAAAAACTCTACCCCACTGTAGGATCCTCACCATCCAAAGTGGCTCCAAGAGTCGTCTACCTGAAAAGGCAAGACCGCCAGGGCCTTCCTAAAAGACAGGACCCTACCGAAGACCTAGTCAACAAGGTACCAGGGGGGCTGCATCCAGGGCCCAGATATCTAAGCCCTGAAGGAGCCGGTCAGCGCGCCCCACACATGCAGGGGGAACCCCGCATTAGTAGCTTCGCGGTGCGAAAGCTCAGCCCGCTCAGAGGGCATTTACAACACCCAAGTGGAAGCCAATACAGGGCGAATAGCTGACCCTGCCAGAACGACCCCGATCTGGCGGCAGACTCAGCGCTCCTGTCAGCCGGGCCTAAGGACGGCGTGCCACCCCCGAGATCGTGGTCGCCACGATCAGGCGAGATATAGTAGATTCAACCACGGGCCGCCACGTACAGAAATAGGGGACTGAGACCGCTCCCAGTCCCCGCAGCTCCACTGCAGGTAAGACAACTGGGGAACCCACAGCCACACGGATCGACGGGGATGTGGCCCGATGGGGATGTGGCCTGATGGGGATGGCCCCTTCCTTCAAGGGTCCAGCCATATCCCCCAAACAGGGTGCTTGTGGCCCCCGACAGTGGGAGAAGGGGGCCGCTGCCGGGCGGATCAGTGCCGGCTCGCCTGCGAAGCAGGCTGGGCTACAGGGCTTCCCGCTACATGAAGTAACATGTCAGAGAATGCAGGATATGTGCGATGGTAGACTGAGTTGCTACCCTTTAACCCACAGCTTACACCGCTGTGATCAGGGTGCTGACTTGAGCCTTCCCATGCGCCACAGTAACCGCCGCATACTCCTCTATACTATTCGGGAAAACCGGGGGCACACCATCCGATATCTCAAGGGGGGCCCCCGTCAGAGGGTCCAACTCTTCCCAGAGGCAGGAGGGGGGTACAGACCGCCATACGCCCGTGACCCCGCCTGGGAAACCCAGGACCCCAGGACCGCCTCGCAGTCCCTAAGCGCCACGGAGAGGTCAAGTGGGGAGGCACCTGCATGGGCTGCCATTGTAACCCACCCTGGTAACATGGCCATCAAACTGGGACCTGTAGTACCAGGAGACCAGGCACCCCCCACCCCAAGACTGCGCAGGACTTCCACAGGAGTGTAACCCCGGGGGGACTCACCACCTGCACGCTCCCTCCTTCCGATAGGTGCCGTGCCTGCCGCTGCCCACTGCTGCATGCTGCCTTCTCCCTGCACGTGCCGCTGCCGAAGCAGGCCTGTGCACACCAAACAGTCCTCCAACCCATGCAGGGACAGGGCTGTGACCCGTACCTCAGCTACTGTGCGGGGGGTAAACCAGCGGCAAAAGGCCAGGGAACCGCCCCCCACACACACATACAGGTCAGACTGAACGCAAGGGCCACCGCAAGATGGCCGCCATGCACCCTAGAGGCCAAAGCATGCGGCCGGCCACAACAAAATGGCGGCTGCAATCAGCAATAGAGGTCGAACATGCGGCCGGCTATGGGAAAATGGTGGCCGGACCACCCCAAAATGGCGCAGGCCGTGGCTACCGACTGAACCGGCCGCTATGTGGCCGGCACAGACAAAGGTAAGGGGGGCCACTAAGGGGCGCCTCTAAGGGCCCCCAAGTCCCAGGGAACCCTCGGGGGAGGGGGGGGACAGCAGTAGGACAGCACCGGGGGGTGGGGGGAGGTGGTGAGAAGAAAAGAGGGAGGGGGGAACCAGCTCGCCAGCCTAACACGCCAGGGGAGGAACCCACCTGCACCCCAAAGGGAGCGGGGGTGTACTTACCCATCCTGACGGGCGAAGCGGGTATCCCACCCCTGACAGACCTGCCACACCCGCTACTCCGGAGTAAGGACCTGGCTCCCTGCTGGGACCTGTGTTCCCTGTTTTTTTCTTTTTTAAGAATTTTTGCTTCTGATGAAGACTGCCGGCCAAAGCAACACCCGTGACTCGGGCCAGACAACCGGTCTTAAGTGCGCCAGCGGGACGTTTAACCCGCAGGCTGCCCCCCTCGGAACGGTGCCTGCCGCGGCCAACCCAGCGTGTAGCTAAGTTCGGCAGGCGTCCATTGGCCACCCTGGGGAGACTATCTGGATCTAGGATATCCAGCCTGTCACCCAGCCGGCTACTTGATTGAAGTCTTCATCAGAAGCAAAAATTCTTAAAAAAGAAAAAAAACAGGGAACACAGGTCCCAGCAGGGAGCCAGGTCCTACTCCTTGCACTAGGCAGAAAAAATTGAGTGTGCTTAGCAGGTTGGAGGGGTTATAAGTGAGGACCGCCCCCTGGGTGTTTTTAACTGTGTTCTGCCTAGTCCACTCCTAGTGATAAGGTGGATAACCCCATATGTCATGATTAGCTTCTGTGTCCGTCAATGAACGAAAGAGAAAATGTATTTGCTTTGGAAAAAAGTCAGTTCCGTGGGAAATTTTAACAAAATGCATTACGTCGTTGTAGGTGTTCAGGTTCATCCTGTGGGTTGTAATCTCCACTAAATAAGAAGGTTTCGTTTATGTAAAAGAGAAAGCAAGTAACTGCCTGTGTCTTCGATTAGTACTGTATACCCCAATAGGTGGAATAGTGATCCTCACCTGATCCGTCTTGTGTCAATTTTTGTGGGTCCCCCGCCAGGAGTGAATATTGGGGAGGTTGGACGATTCGTGTGAGTTAAAAAAGACGGATCACGTTCCTCATCCTGGACCGAGGG
>BLSH010355349.1:829028-839390 GCA_018402905.1 Glandirana rugosa | reverse complement strand
ATCCCCCTACCTCACAAAGCCTACTGACCCCCCCCAATAAACCTGTTCTTGTCTCCAAAAATCCTCTTAATCCATCCAAGCATAAATCTCACCTCTCCCTTCTCAGTTAGCACAACTCATCTTATTCCTGAAACTCAGTGCCAAGAGATCTCCTTCTTCCAAGGCTCCTTCTTGTGTTCTAACAGAACAGCCTACTATGCTGTGACTTGTCATGCCCTAGACTACAGGGGACTGGGGATTCCTCAGTCCTCCCACAGTTTTGGGCACTACAAGGGAGGCTGACATATCTAGTCCCACACAGAGGTCTGCCATCAATCCTCCATACACAGCATGAGGACATCGCAGCCTTCCACCTCGCTCACTGGCTGCCATACACCGTGCCCCTCCCCTCTCTCCCCTTACATTAGTGTTCTCCTGGCGGCCCCCCTCCAGAGTCTGGACGACATGGCTCACTGCAGGGCGGATGGGAGCTGGAGTAAGTCTAGACAGGAGGATTAAGTTACATCCTCCTCTTCTGATGTGGGGCCAGTGCAAGTACTAAGAAGACCTAGCAACCAATAATTTGGCAGGGTGAGCAGCAGGTTTCCCAGTGTAAACTGCCCTGAACACTACAGTCAGTCGGCCCCTGGTCAGAAGCAGTGCTGTAGCATGGGTTGAGAGAGAGATTGAGGGCAGGAGGAGAGAGAGGGGAAGAGAGAGAGAGGGGAAGAGAGAGAGAGGGGGAGAGAGAGAGAGGGGGAGAGAGAGAGAGAGGGGGAGAGAGAGAGAGAGGGGGAGAGAGAGAGAGAGAGAGAGAGACTGGTCACCATGACAGTGCTAAATTACTTGAATGGTCCCTGAGGATCACTGTCCGCTGCTTGTATAGCAGCTTCAGCTTCACTGGCAGGAAGAGAGGAGCAGCCCAGGAGAAGGCAGCAGAGCAGATCCGGCCACACAGCAGTGTGACAAGCTTGAGCCATGCTGGAGGAAGACTGAGTAGTGTGCGGAATGGATCCCCTCCTTCCATGATGACTGCACCTCCCGAGCTGACTGTCACCCGCACCTGGAGGACGGAGCGATTATCAGAGGGAGGGGAGAGGAGATCGGAGCAGGTGGATAGAACTGCAGGTTTTCCGAGGTGTCTGGGAGTGGGGCAGGAACTCCTTTCTGCACCCCTCAAATTGTTGCAGCCGCATTCAATGCCTCATCAGAAGACATCCCAGTGCACGGGCGCAGCACACGAGGCTGCAGACCACTCCGCCAGTGATCAGGTTCTTCAGTGGCTGTGAGCAGTGGCAGCCGGATCTATAGACCAGGCATCGGCAAATGTGGCGTCCACTGCCGTGTGTGTTCACAATAAATAAAAAGTCCCCAAAGCTCCCAGCCATGTCCACACTTCCCCCTTCCTCTCTCACGTCCATATTTCTCACCTAGGCATGTTCTGGTTCCCACCTCCCGTATTCTGCATTTTTTTCAGATGTGCCCTGAGGCACATCTGCACATACGTAGGTTTCCTGGATCATGTGCAAAAACGCTGTGGCAGTTCCAAAACTGTCAGTAGTCATGCCAAAACCTGAGGAAGGGCAGATCTCTTCCCCACATTTGTGCCCACTACAAAAATAAAAAAACGGCAGCGCCAAACTGAAGAGACTGAAGGTCCTCGTAAGTGTGTGTGTAACCAAAACTTCTGTTGCCCTATTGTCTCTAGTTGTCTTGGTGACCATTGTTACCTAGACAGTAAGTAATGGGAAACCATAAATGTTAGTCACCAGTGAGTTGTCACCAGAACAAGAGATGAGAGGAAGCCGTCCAATGAGGACACCTGTACCCATCACATGCCTAATAGTGGAGATCCCCTCCATTTGCAAAGATTTCCTGTTGCATCTCTGCTCAGGAAATTAAATGAAATCTCCCAATAGTGACATAGACAGCAAAAAAGGGGGGTTTAACCCCTTTTCTGCTCTATTCAATATTAAAAACAAAAAAACTGCTCTATAAATCTTAATTACCCAGAGGCTATACGTCCGTGTCCTTGTTACCGATTCTGTTTTTTTTCCTGGTTGGCCTCCTTGATTGTGTTTATTACTAATCCACATTGAAAAATAGAATTGTTTCAGTCTCACACCATACTGATAGCTTAATATTTTGCTGGGCGCTAAAGAAAGAAGATCAATAGCGCCTTCAAACATTTTCAAGCAAGAATTTTCACCTGACTTCTATGTGGTGTTCTACTGATGATTGTTGCTCGTCACTAATCCATTCTCTTCCTTAACTTTACAGAAGATCACTGTCCTAGTTGGGACTCCATTCAGTGCTGCATCTTTGGTGGAGAAGTTGAGAGCTGAAGACAGAACACCTGTAAGAGCCTTCTTGTATACATTGATTTTTCTTTGTATTTTCTCTTAAAGTAAACCTTTGAGCAGGCTAGACCATTAAGACTGAGCATATAAGAAGGAAATGCATAAGCAGAGGTAATCTTGACTTTACCACCTAACTCTATCAGACAATAAAGATGCCTTCCTATTAAGAGGCCCATTTAAACTTTCCTGATACTGTACATAGAGGTAATGCACATTAACGCACATTTTGATGTATCTCATTTTGACCCAAGGCAAAGCAGCTCTGATGCACATGTGCTGTAGTACACAATACATGGTAATGTACTATGCTGCATGTTTTTTTTTTTCTTTTTGTTTTATTTTTTTGGTCTGTTCTTGTGCATTGGCAGCCCATTCAAAGGCGGTACATATGTGGGAGTGGGTGGGGCTTCACAGACCGATCGTGGGCAGAGCCTTGTCTGGACTTCTGTACTTCTGCCAGAGCTTTCCATGGACTGGATGAGCACCTCCTCCAGTGATGTCAGGAGGGCATGCTGTAGACTCTTTAGAGAGGCATAATGCAAAAGGGGACAACAGGTATTTAAAAGCGCAGGAAGCATCGTTGTCTCCTCAGTAAGGGAAGTGAACATAAGAGCTTTCAGCTGCAGGGGACAAGGTAGGTATCTCAAAATCCTTACAGTTTTTTTTTTTTGCAAAACAACCAGTTAGATGTTTAACAGATTGTATAGGTACATAACATTGATTTTTTTTTTTTTTTTTTTCATTTTGACCATAGTTCTTCTTTAACCACTTGCCGACCTGCCGCCGTCGTTTGACGGCGGCAGGTCGGCTCTCCTGCGCAAATCAGTGTAGCTGTACGGCGGTCCGTGCACAGGATACTGTGAGCGTGCGCCTGCTGCGGGAGTGTGCCCGTGAGTCCTGCGGACTCTATGTCTGCTGGCGACCCGTGATCGCCTTGTACAGAGGCAGAACAGGGATCTGCTCTTGTAAACAAGGTGGATCCCTGTTCTGACAGGGGACATGACGGTGATCTACTGTTCACAGTAATCGGGAACTGTGAGGTCTGTCACGTCCCTGCCAGCCCATCCCCCCCTACAGTTAGAACGCACTGAGGGAACACACATAAAGTGTTACTAAACCCACAACCGTAAAATCAGTCTGTATATGCAGCATAGCATGCTTGTTATACTCCCTGTGGAACTTTAAGGGGTTAATCCTCAGCATTTGTATAAAAAAGACTGTTTTATCCTGTATGGATAGATACTTCCCTCCTGCACTGTCTATCTGGGCAAGTCCACATAATACACAGCAGGGTGGTAAAGCTGCACATGCAGTTTGGTCTCTTATGTTGGATAGAACATTTCCTGTTTCAGTTGTACTGTTCAGGTTACATGCTATTAACATCACACATGTGGGCGTGTATAGAGGCTGTAGCAGAAATCTCCTACTTGAACACACAGCAATTGACAAACTGTGCAGGTTGTCAGGATACCATGGTATACAGATCATCCAAAAAGGTATATAGTGGCAGTAATTTAATGTAAAAAGATGATTTATAAGTGGGGGGGCAGATGAACTATTTTTCATATTACTGGATTTAGTAACACTTTAACCCCTTGATCACCCCCTAGAGTTAACCCCTTCCCTGCCTGCCAGTGTCATTTTTACATTGATCACTGCATTTTTATAGCACTGATCAATGTAATAATGTCAATGGTCCCCAAAAGGTGTCATTTGGGGTGAGATTTATCCGCTGCAATGTCGCAGTCCTGCTAAAAATCGCAGATCAATGCCACTACCAGTAAAAACAATTAAAAAAAAATAAAAGTCAATGTTGCAAATTATTATTATTATTTTTTTGCTATGTATTATAACAAAAAGTAAAAAAAAATGTTTGTTTATAGCGCAAAAAAATTAAAACCACAGAGGTGATCAAATACCACCAAAAGAAAGCTCTATTTGTGGGGGCGGGGGAAGGAAATAAATTTTGTTTGGGTACAGTGTCGCACGAAGTGTCGCAGTGCCATAACGCAAAAAAAAAATGGCCTGGTCAGGAAAGGGGCAAATCCTTCCGGGGCTGAAGTGGTTAACATAACATATATGTCAAAGAAATACAGAACTGCAAATGTGAATGGGCCCTTCAAGCATAAGTATTGCTACAAAATAAAAACCCTTGTTGAATCCCTTTAGGAGGGACCAAGTGCATGTAGGTAGCATTTGGTCCTGTTTTGATCGGTGGCCTCGTAATTTAAAAGCCCATTTTTATTTTTTTTTTATTTTCTTTTCTTTTCATTGTACTGGCTTTAGCCTCACTCCAAACTGAAGCCAATTTTTGGGTGTTCCTATGGGATAGTTATAGCACAGCACTGTAGCCACTGCTGCTCTCTGATTCTCAGTAAAAAGCATGGTGCTTTCAGCCTTTCCTGCTAGCTCTGACTGTGTAATTTTATAATTTGTATAACTTCCCCAAGGCGCATGCAGCAACTGGGGATGCCGCGGAGGAAGATATGAAAAAACTATTCTGACAGTCTGCACTGGTCGAGCTGTGTGATCAGCTGGCTGCTAGTAAACCCTAAGACCTCATACACATGGGCGTATTAACAAAACGTCAGGAAAAATTTGGCTTCAAAAAGCGATTTCATTGGCGTTTTGCATTGGCATTATTGAGCGTCATCGCTACGTCTCGTTTTGTTTGAAAAGACATCCCTCTGCTAATTTTGAACCTGAAAACGCCAGCGCTAGAAACGCCGGTTAACGACGCTACGGTGCTAATGCGCGTTAGCTAGTGTTTTGCAGGCGCGGCGTCAAAAACGCTTGAACGCTGCAGCTTCAGAACGCGCTGGCCATGGGTTCTGCTTTCAGCTCACAAATGCTGACGCAATCTACAGCTCAAAAACGTCTTTGTTTGTATGGGGCCATTGAATAACATGGAGAGCTGCAAAAAATGCAGCTGTAAAAAGCGTTTGTGTGTTTTGGGCCTCAGTGTCCTTGGCTGCCTGGACATGCCTGAGGCTGGGTTCACACCTATGCAAATTGGATGCGGCTTAAACCACATCCAATTCGCAGGACACTTGAAAACACATTGTTTTCAAGGTGTCCGGTTAACATATGTGCGGTGCATTCGCATGCATGTTTTCTAGCCATTGACTGATTTTACAACACTGTCAGGGCTGACTGGGGCAGAATAGTTTGTATAACTTCCTACTCTGCATCCTTGGTTGTTTAGATGTGTCTCAAGGAACCTGTACAAACAAATCTGACTCAACCTGCTCTTGTGGGGCTGTGTGATCAGCTGTCTGCTTGTAAACATAAGAAATACGTATGCAGCACCTGCATACGTATTTCTAATGAACTTTTAGACAAAAAGGCGCTGCATACGTATTTCTAATGAACTTTTAGACAAAATGGCGCTGCATACGTATTTCTAATGAACTTTTAGACAAAAAGGCGCTGCATACGTATTTCTAATGAACTTTTAGACAAAAAGGCGCTGCATACGTATTTCTAATGAACTTTTAGACAAAAAGGCGCTGCATACGTGTTTCTTATGAACTTTTAGACAAAAGGCGCTGCATACGTGTTTCTAATGAACTTTTAGACAACACAGATCAGTTGTTTTATGCCTAGTGTTAAAATCAGTTTTTAACAGTTTTTTACCGTTTGATGTTTTACCATATATTGTATTTCTCTGAGTGAGCGCGGTTTTTTTATATATTTATTTCTTGTAAACATATGCTGAGCTGACTGTGGTAGAATAGTTTGTAGAACTTTACCAGAGGCACAACCAGGGAAATGAAGACAATGAGGGGGAAGTTCTACAAACTATTCTGTAACAGTCAGTGCAGTGAATGGTTACTTGCAGCTGGCTGATCACCCAGGCCCGCCGGCGCTGACTCTTGTTTGTGTTGGTATGATAACCCCTGCTGTGCTGAACAAAAGCTCTCATCTCTATTGTGTGCCAGTTGCCAGATACAAACTCTGTCAAATGGACCTCATTAAATGTTCGTCTCCTTATGAACAGCATGGTCGGTCAGTAGCGGAGGGGGCACGCTGTCAACCATGCTAGCTTGGCAGCTATATCACGGATCAAGACCAAGTGCCTCATGTACTTGGTCCCTTGGGGAATTCAATTTAGGATTTTTAAAATGGGTGATTTTATGGGCAAGATGGGCAAGACTCAGCCTTTTTGCAGGAAAAATTATCTGTATGTAGCTTAAGCTGCTTGTATCGCTTTTTGACATGCTGTTTTCATTGAAGGTTGCCTGCTTTTGTTTGATCTATTGCTTACGTTTTAATGTTCCAGGTTTGACAAGTTTACTCTAAGGCCTCTTGCACACTGCAGCTTGAAAAATCTCAGTTCAGCTTATTTTTTTTACTGAGCTAAAATACAGCCCATTCATTATAATGTGCCTGTACACACAGACGTGTAAACAGACGCTGCGCATTCTTCATTAAAAAAAAAAAAATAGAAAAATCTGCATTTTTAGTCAGTAAACTACTCCCATATGCGCAATCGCGCACAAATGGCCATGATTTACAATCTGCAGAACAAGAACGTGAGTAAGTGCGCAAAAATGTGTGAATTTGCGCGAAAGTATATGCACGAAAATGTGTGCAAGTGCATTAAAAAAAAAACCCGGCTGAAACAGTAGATGCTCAAACAGGAGTATCGTGTGCAAGAGGCCTAAGGCCTCATGCACACAGGACATTAAAAAAAAAAAAAACGTTAGTAACTTTGTAGTGAGTTTCCAGTGCTTTTCAGCTTTATTGCACCAGTGTTTGTGTGCGTTTTTTGTTTTTTCACGTTTAGCGTTTTATAGCTTTTTTTTTTTTTTTCCAATGGATCGAAAAAGACCATAAACGTTGGTGAGCTGCGTTTGAGCGTTTACAGCTGAAAAACATCTCTCAGAACCCATTAGTCTTGGGGTTTTTTTACAGCTCAAAAACAGTTGATAACCGCCTATGTGTGTATGAATACATAGGATAACATCATGGGGAGTTTATTGACTGTGGGGGAAAAAACATCTGCAGCTAAAAACAGCTGCTGTAAAAACTTCCTGTGTGCATGAGTCTTAAAGCCCAACTGAAGAATTATTAAAGGGACCTCCTGAAGGTCCGAGAGGAACTCCGTGCGCTGATGTTTCACAAGACGAAGCAGAAGTTAGCCTGGGCCAAACGAGCCATGCATGAGTTCTCTAATAAACCGGGCACGCTCCTCCCCCCCCCGAAGTGCCCGCGTACCAAGACCTACATCCCTTGTGTGCAGTCAGCGGCAGGTCGGAAGCTGTCCTTATCCTCCGACATCGCGGGGGAATTCCATTCCTTCTTTGAAGGTCTCTATGACCTGGGTGGGCCCCTCTCGTCTGACATACTCCCGATCGAGGATTCTGCGGTTCGTGCTTATCTGGCCTCCTCAGGGATGCCTTCCTTAGACCCCGCGGTCCTGGAAACTCTTGAGTATCCCATAACAGTGGAGGAGTTTGGTACCGCCCTGGCCGGGGCCAAGCCAAGGAAGGCCCCGGGCCCAGATGGGCTAACACCCACATATTACAAGACTTATTTTGAGACTCTTTCTGGACCCCTGGTGGGGGCGTTCAACGCCATCACGGCCGGACATGCCTTTCCTGTGGACTCTCTAAGAGCCTATATTTCCCTCATCCCCAAGGAGGAGAAGGATCTGCAGCACTGTGGGAGCTACAGGCCCATAGCCCTCTTAAACACAGACCTGAAGCTGTTCGCCAAAATCCTGGCGAACCGGTTGCTCCCGCACATACCAGGCCTGATCCATCGGGACCAGGCAGGTTTTGTCCCTATGCGCGAGGCGAGGGATAATACCATCCGGGTATTAAACCTGATTCAGGCGGCAAGAACAGGTCAACGTCCCCTTCTTCTGCTCTCCACCGATGCAGAGAAGGCCTTTGCCCGAGTCAATTGGTCCTTTTTGCGCGCCACCTTGGAGCACATCGGTCTCCGACCGTCAATGCTCAGCTGGATCCTTTCCCTCTATTCCACCCCATCAGCAGCGGTTAAGGTTAACGAAACCCGGTCGGCCTTCTTCAATATTCGGAATGGAACCAGGCAGGGGTGCCCACTGTCTCCTTTGATTTTTATCTTGATGCTCGAACCTTTCCTCTGTATGGTACGGTCGGATCCGGAGATAGTTGGCTTCCTCAAAAACTCGGGGCCGCATAAGGTAGCAGCCTTCGCAGATGACCTCATTTTCTTTTTATCCGCTCCACGCACGTCCCTACCGAGGGTCGTCCGATTGCTCAGGGAATATGGATCTTTATCCTATTTCCAGATAAACCTGTCCAAATCCACGGTGCTCAATATCACTGTCGGTCAGACGGTGGTTGGCCCGCTGAAGTCGGCCCTTCCTCTGCGCTGGGTGACTAATCACATACGTTACCTGGGGGTGGACATCACAGCGGATATCAGAGCCCTCTACTCTGCTAATTTTATAGCTCGACTTAAAACGGAGCTCCTGCGCTGGCACTCCCTTACGCTCATGTGGTTTGGCAGATGCAGTGCCTTGAAAATGACCTCTCTCCCCAAGGTGCTCTGTTATGCAAGCCCTCCCAATCCGCCTCCCGCCCGCTTTCTTCAAGTGGATCAATGTCCTATTCCGTGATTTTATCTGGTCCCACCGACACTCTCGCATCCGATTCTCTATTCTCCACATGTCCAAGGCCTGTGGGGGCATTGGCCTCCCGGACATGAAGGCTTATTACAGGGCAACACATCTAACTAAACTGATAGACTGGTTCTGCCACACTGATGCGAAGCACTGGGTAGCTATGGAAATGGAGGATTCAGCAAACATGGCCAAAAGTTGGCCTTGGATATCCTCCCCTCTTCCGAGGGCCATTTCTGACCATCCGACTCTGGGGGGGCACTCTGATGGTGGCAAGGGATACCTTCCGACACACCTCGATCTCACCATCGCCATCTCCCATGATTCCAATACTGGGTAACCCCGAATTTGAACCGGGCCTCAATAACCCAATCTTTCAGCACTTAGGGGATAAAGGGCGGCTGTATATCTCCGATTTTGTCCGTGAGGATGGGACTCTCTCTAATGCTGCGGGGACTGATGCTACCACCCCCCCTTTGGACTTTCTCAGCGGCCTCCAGCTACGAGCTTTTCTGAGGAAGCGTCTTCGGACACCAGGCATTCCTAGGCCACCTACGCTTCTTGAGGAGGTCTGCCGCAAAGGGGAGCCGCTTCGCCATGGCCTTTCCATGTTGTACACCGCTCTGACTCAGCCCCCGGAGGGCTTTACGCCTCCATTTCTCCTTAAATGGGAGGAGGATCTAGGCCTTCACCTCACGGTCTCGGAGAGGGAAAAAACCTTGCATTTTGCCCATAAGTCTTCCATTGCCACTAGAATCCAGGAGACAGGCTACAAAATCCTGACAAGGTGGTACAGAGTGCCTTTGGTTCTCCATCGCCTATTCCCCCAGACCACCAATCTGTGTTGGTGCTGTGGCAGTGAGGAGGGCACGATGCTTCATATCTTCTGGAGCTGCACTAAGCTGCAACATTTTTGGCAGGGAGTGATTCGTGTTATCAAACACCTGAGGAGTGTCGACCTCGAGGGCAAGCCGGCGGCCTGTCTTCTCCATCTTTCCGAACGCCCGATTAAAAAATACAAAACCTCACTCACCATACAACTCCTGAATGCGGCCAAGGCCTGCATCCCCCTCTGCTGGAAATCTGAGCACCCCCCCCCCCTCCCTGGCGATGTGGTTCTCCAAAGTTAATGAGCTAAGAGACATGGAAGACCTCACCGCTACTCTCCACAACAAAGAGGAGATCTTTTGAGAGACCTGGAGACCGTGGCAGCACTTTATCTTTACAGATGCCTACCTCGCAGAGATTCCGCACTAGAGGCTTCTCTGGGTGATGTCGTGGGGGGCCTGGGCATGGGGCGCGCGGATATCAGTTCCTCTTTTATATTCTTGATGCTTCCTTATGTCCTCTTCAAACCTCCTGCTTCCTCGCCTTATGGGGCTCCTTCCCTTTCTCATCCCCCCCTCCCTT
>BLSH010355349.1:814542-826630 GCA_018402905.1 Glandirana rugosa | reverse complement strand
CTCCATAAATGCCTGTGTGTCCATGTACACATAGGCTTTTAGCAGCATTTAGGAGTTGTTGCGGTTAGGGGAGGTTCAACCTCCCTCTCCTGAGTGGAATTGCGTTCAGGATAGGAACACTTTGGCCACGGGAAACCACAAAGCCGTGCCAAGATTTTGCCGTTTCCCGCGGCTGTTTTGCCATGGTACCTCAGGGCCAAGTGTACATGAAGCCTTAATAACATTGAAGGTTGTTGGACAAACCTGAAAAGCTGAGGATGCTACACATTTGCTTGATGCACACATTACTAGCAGGGCGAGTGTTCAATAATCTCCCAAGTCAAGTACCTGAGGCACACAAAGGATTCATGCACACAGGACTTTAAAAAAAAACGTCCAAAAACGTCAGTAGCTTATCAGGGATGTTTTCAGCTTTCACCAGCGTTATTTTACTGCCGTTTTTTTTTTTTTCGTGTTTTTTCACATTTTTAAAGGGCCAGCTTTTTTCTTTTCCAATTGGTCTAAAATGTTGGGGATTGACTTTTTTGAGCGTTTTTGGACGTTTTTAAGCGTTTGAACGTTTTTACAGCTGAAAAATGTCCAAAAAAACCCTCAGCTCTTGGGTTTTTTTTTTTTTTTTTTACAGCTCAAAAACGTCACTGCTAAAAACCGCTAATAACAGCGTGTGTGTGCATGGACACATAGGGTAACATGATGGAGGGTTTATTGACTGTAGAAAAAAACATCTGCAGCTGAAAATAGCTGCTGAAAAACAGTCAAAGAACATCCTGTGTGCATGAGGCCGAAAGGCAAAACAGCAGATTGCTCAGCCTTGAATGGTTACCCACACCCTGCTATATTATTCAGTGGCCAGGATGTCTCACTGGCTGATTGTCAGGCAGTAAGGTCACTGATAGCCCATTGGGATGTTAAATGACCCATTTTTTTTTAATAACGCGTAGCAGAGATAAAGGTTGGTTTTTCATGGGCAACACTTACATTTATACCGAACCTTCCATTCCCTCATAGTTTATATTTATTTTTAAGAAGCCATTACACCCAAAATAAATTTCTCTATTTGGGATAAGTAGGACTGGCTTGTGCTCTGCTAAGTGTAACTGCCACCCTGGGCCCCACCCAGCATGCAGATCTGCCCCAACCCGAGGCAAAGCCAAGCTAATCGTATTCTTTTGCCTGTGTAGCTAATCGTATTCTTTTGACAGTGTCAGTGTAATCCAGTGGTTCTCAACTCCAGTCCTCGGGACCCACCAACAGGCCAGAGTTTAAGTATTACCTTGGGGAGATGCAGACTAGAATACTGAGATCACTGAGCAGCAAATTATATCACCTGTGATGTATTTCAGTTATCCTGCAAACCTGGCCTGTTGGGGGGTCCCGAGGACCGGAGTTGAGAACCACTGGTGTAGTCCAATGAAATGTGCACTAAAGGGCATGATACACAGCTCATTATATCTGTAGTGATGACAGTGGATTGGTCTCATTGTTGTCATGCTGGTGGAAAGAGAATATTTGCTAGCAGTACCCATGTAAAATTGAAGCCTGGCCCATTCCCAACGTTGGGAAATCATTTTTGGGTGTTTTGCTCAGGTGACAAATTCTTTAATTTTAATTATGATCACTTATGGTCAGACTAGAAGCCAGCAGATGTGGAAGAACTAACAGCTGAAAGGGGCTTGATGTGCCTTGTAGTTTCAGTAACAGTGATTTGGCTTCAAAGTAGGACCATTCCACATTCAGATTTTTAGTATGAAGTGTCAAATTACCAGTTGCACACCGGATGGGGGTCTCTATACTTTGTACCTCCATCTCCATCCTTGTAAGTCTGATTGTCTTGGTATATTTTTCTATTTATTATAACAAAATAGGTCAGACATTTTGTTCAGAGATGAACTATTTTATTTACTGTTTTTTTATTATCTGCTTTTAGCAATATTGCTGAAAGACGGTTTTATACTGCTGATTTTTTTGCAGCTCTTTCTAATAAAGATTATTAAATTTTCATTCCAATTTTCTGATGACATTTTGTTGATAAAATGATCTTATTGCAGTATGGTGGATTTAGGGCTCATTGACCTCTCTGTGTGCGTGTTTACATTTTGTGTCTTGCTGCGTGGTGGAACTGCTTCATTTTTACTGTGTGCCAGTGCACCCTGAAAAGAGCACAGAAAACACACCTGCACTATTTTTACACCGCAGTGCACCTCACACGGGCACAGAGTATTCATTTATGCATTGTGGTGTGCTGTATTGCAGATGCATTTGTACGTTGGTGTGCAAATCAGAATTGGTGCCCTTGCCATTCAACGTACTCATAGCTAATATGAAATGTGGAGGACTTTCTGATGTCAGGGCTTGAGCCTATTGGTGTGTGTGTGTGTGTGTCACACAGGTGTGTTGTGGGATTTGTAGCAGTTAAATTGCTATAGAGCGGACCTGAAGTGGTTAAAGTGGTTCATTCGTTTTAAATAAAAAAAAAAACACCTGCACTATTTTTGACAATGCAGCACACTGCCATGCATGCATGTGGTGCACTGTACAACTGCATATGTGCGTTGGCATACCACATGGATTGACGGGAAAGATTCTGAGGTAAGTATATTTTTTTCAGTTTTAGGCTGGGGTGTCAGATCTGATTGGTTACTATTTGTAAGTTGTATTAAACCCAAATCAAACATTTAATTATATTGCAGCTTACCATTTTCCGACCGGTGGGTGCAGGAACTGGTGTCCTCCGGGTACTGGATAGAGTTCAGCACTCTACTCCCAGACAGGTTCTTCCCATCGAACCTGAGACTCCCTCAGGGGCGTCGAGAGGCTCTTTTAGGGGCTGTTCAGGCGCTCTCCGCACAAGGGCTAACTGTGCTGGTATCCCTGCTGGAAGGTTTCCGCGGCTTCTATTCCAACCTGTTTGTGGTACCCAAAAAAAGGGGGGGGTGGTCAGGGCGGTTCTGGACCTAAAAGCGCTAAATCACTTTGTGAGGGCGCGAGAGTTCAGAATGGAGTCGCCCTACACCTAGGGGACTTCATGGCGTCTCTGGATCTCCGGGACGCGTATCTCCATGTTCCCATTTGTCTCCGGCACCAGCGCTTCCTGCGCTTTGCAGTGGGAGATCTGAATTACCAATTCGTGGCACTTCCTTTTGGTCTGGCCGCGGCTCCTCGGGTGTTCACCAAACTGGTGGCTCCGGTGATGGCGCTATTGAGGCAGAGAGGCATTACTGTGGTAGCATGCGTTGACGACCTGCTCCTGAGAGCGGAGTCTGCTTCGGCTCTGGAGGAGAACGTGGCTATCACCGTGGAACATGAAGAAAAGGCTGGACAGCCGCACTCTGGATCCAATGTGTTGTTTTATTTGTAGCAAGGTACAGGTACAAAATGGGGGTGAACCACAAGTCCCAGTTTACGCGTTTCGCATCGTGGGCTGGGGCTTACTCATAGCTTGCTACTGTGCAGGGTAGAAGAGGAGGGGATTCCGGCGATCCTGGTAGCTCCGGATTGGCCTCGGTACGCCGACGTGGTGCAAATGGTGGCAGATTTTCCCTGGCGGCTTCCGCTGCGCGAAGATCTGCTGTCTCAGGGACCCTTTTTAGAGTGTACAAGTACTCGGGCAAATGCTCAGTATCGGCACCGATACTAGTATCGGTATCGGGACAACCCTAATACACACACACACACACACACACACACACACACACACACACACACACACACACTGAGCGAAATTATAAACGCAACACTTTTGTGTTTGCCCCTATTTATCATGAGCTGAACTTAAAGATCTACGACTTTTACTATGTACACAAGAAGCCTATTTCTCTCAAATATTGTTCACAAATCTGTCTAAATCTCTTAGGCCACTTTTCACACTAGGGCATTTTTCAGGTGCTTTTGCTCTAAAAATAGCACCTCTAAAGCGCCTGAGAAACAAACCCCCCACCCCCCATACACCCCAGTGTGAAAGCCCAAGTACTTTCACACTGGGGCGGTGCAGTTGCAGGATGTTACAAAAAGTCCTGCAAGCCGCATCTTTGTTGCGCTGTGGTGAGCGGTTTATACACCGCCCCTGCCATTGAAATCAATGGCCAGTGCTTCCGAAGCGGCTGAACACCGCCTCGGAAGAGCGGTCGGCTGGTGCTTTTAACCCCTTGTGGGGGGGGGGGTTAAAATGGTCCCTCTGCCGCCTGAATAGTGGCACAATGAAAGGCCACTCTAAAATGTGCAATTTTACTGTATTGGGAAGGTCAGAAAACCAGTCAGTATCCGGTGTGACCACCATTTGCCTCACGCAGTGCAGCACATCTCGTTTGCATAGAGTTGGTCAGGATCTTGATTGTGGCCTGTGGAATGTTGGTCCATTCCTCTTCAATGGCTGTGTGAAGTTGCTGGATATTGGCAGGAACTGGAACACGCTGCCGTATACGCCGATACAGAGCATCCCAAACATGATCAATGGCTGACCTGTCCGGTGATTATGCTGACCATGCAAGAATGGAGATCTTTTCAGCTTCCAGGAATTGTGTACAGATCCTTGCAACATGGGGCCGTGCATTATCATGCTGTAACATGAGGTGATGGTCGTGGATGAATGGCACAACAATGGGCCTCAGGATCTCGTCACGGTATCTCTGTGCATTCAAAATGCCATCAATAAAATGCACCTTTGTTCGTTGTCCATAGCATACGCCCGCCCATACCATAACCCCACCGCCACCATGGGCTACTCAATCCACAATGTTGACATCAGCAAACCGCTCACCAACATGGTGCCATACACACTGTCTGCCATCTGCCCTGTACAGTTAAAGCGGAGTTCCACCCAAAAATGGAACTTCCGCTTTAAGCACTCCTCGTCCCCTTACATGCCACATTTGGCATGTAATTATTTTTTTTGGGGGGGGGGGAGTGTGTCCCCAGGTTTCAGAGGGACTTCCTGTCCCTCTTCCGCCTCGGGGCCGCCTAGGCGACGACTCCTCTCCTCCTAGGCGGCCCCTCCCTCCTGGCAATCTTCTGGGACACGTCACAGGTCCCAGAAGATTGTCTGGCCACTAGGAATGCGCAGCGCGACTCGCGCATGCGCAGTGGGTGCCCAGCCGTGAAGCCGGGCCGGGTGTCCACACTATAAAATGGTGGGGCCGTCTGGAGGAGCGGGGAGACGAGCGAGGCTTCAGGAGCAGCCGTCGCTGGACTGGGAGACAGGCAAGTTACAGTTTATTAAAAGTCAGCAGCTACACTTTTTGTAGCTGCTGACTTTTAATAAACAAAAAAAAGTGTGGAACTCTGCTTTAAAACCGGGATTCATCCGTGAAGAGAATGCCTCTCCAAAGTACCAGATGCCATCGAATGTGAGCATTTGCCCACTCAGGTTGGTTACAACGACAAACTGCAGTCAGGTGGAGACCCCGATGAGGATGACGAGCTTGCACATGAGCTTCCCTAACTGGTTTCTGACAGTTTGTGCAGAAATTCTTTGGTTATGCAAACCGATTGTTGCAACAGCCGTCCGGGTGGCTATTCTCAGACGATCTTGGAGGTGAAGATGCTGGATGTGGAGGTCTTGGGCTGGTGTAGTTACTTGTGGTCTGTGGTTGTGAGGCTGGTTGGATGTACTGACAATTTCTCTGAAATGCCTTTGGAGACGGCTTATGGTAGAGAAATGAACATTCAATTCAAGGGCAACAGCTCTGGTGGACATTCCTTCAGTCAGCATGCCAATTGTATGCTCCCTCAAAACTTGTGACATATGTGGCATTGTGCTGTATGATAAAACTGCACATTTTAGAGTGGCCTTTTATTGTGGCCAGCCTAAGGCCCCTTTCACACACACGGACCGTTTGTCCGTTTTTCATCCATCCATTGATGGATGAAAAACGGACATCAATGCATCTCTATGGAAAAAACGGATGACAACTGATGATCATTCATTTGCATCCGTTTTCATCCGCTTCCGTCAGCATCCGTTTTTTGAACGGATGAAAGTCCTATTTTTCATCCGTCAAAAAAACGGATCGGACGAAAAACGGATGTAAACTGACGAACGGTCAGTTTTTCATCCGTTTTTGCATTGATAGTGGATGTAAAAAAATAACTGATGACCACGGATGAAAAAACTGATGAAGAACTGATGAACGGTCTGTGTGTGTGAAAGGACCCTTAGGTACACCTGTGCAATAATCATGCTGTCTGATCAGCATCTTGATATGCCACACCTGTGAGGTGGATGGATTATCTTGGAAAAGGAGAAGTGCTCACTAACATTTAGCCCAGATTCACATTGGTGCGGGAATGAAATGGTGCGAGTTCAAATTTCATTCCCGCATCTCAGTCCCGATTTCAGAGACACCTGTGCGGGTTGCTACACAAATGTCAATGGAAATTGCACCTGAAATCGCCAAAAGTAGTACAGAAACTACTTTTGGAAATGGGTGCCGCGCTGCAAATGCAGCATTGCACCGATTTGGACAGTGCAATTGCTGTTGATTCGGCATGCGATATGACATACCAAATCACATTCCAAAATGCACCATTGTGAAGCAGGGCTCAGACAGATTTGTGAACAACTTTTGAGAGAAATAGGCCTTTTGTGTACATAGAAAAATTCATAGATCTTTGAGTTCAGCTCATGATTTATTTATTTATTTCAGGTACTTATAGAGCGCTGTCAATTTACGCAGCGCTTTACATATGATAAATAGGGGCAAACACAAAAGTGATGCATTTATAATTTTGCTCAATATATATATAGATTTCCCCCTAAATTATCAATCTATTTTTGTTTATAGCACAAAAAATAAAAATGCAGTAGTGATCAAATGCCACCAAAAGGGGGGGAGGGACAGTGTTGCATGAGTGCACAATTGTCACTTACAGTATTGCAGTGATATTTTGCAAAAAATGGCCTGGTCATGAAAGGGGGGTAAATCTTCCTGGTGTCAAACAGTTAATGAATGAGATCCAAACAGATATTTTAGGACGTTTTCAGCTATTGGTCGCTGTATGACAAGCGAAGCAATACGATAGTACTCTTGATTAGAGAGGTTATTGGGAGTGACAAAACAGTACGCTCTATTTTCACCCATCAATTTAAATGGCTAATTTGCATAGAGCGGAAATCTTTGTAAGGCGCATGCGTATTGTACATCTGGAAGAGGCTAGGACACCTTCCAACAGCCAATCAGGTCCTCCGTGGCACTCCCCGGTTTCATGTGATTGACAGCGTTGGCTTCCAATGGGCGCGGCTGATGCCACCTGATCGCCGCTAGTCACATGATAGAGCTGTGAGTGTCAGAGGCAGGAAGATGGCGGCTGGTCCGGTTATGTTGCAGCTCTCCGCTCTGCTGCTGCTGGGGCTGCCATGGTGGGTGACTTCCTCCCAGCAAGTGCCCGTCCTGCTGTGGTCCAGCGAGAGGTGAGAGCCGCCGCTATATAACCCCGGGGCCGGGCTGACATTGGAGGGAGATCTGTGTATGATAATGAATGGGGGTGGGTCTCCCTCTGTACACATCACTGCTTCATGTCATGGGATCGGGGTGATATGTTGTCCTTACACCACATGATGGGGTCATGTGATCTCATTAATGCACATGATGTCATTATTTACCGTGTGATGTCATCCAGTAGTGTTGCACTGGCTAGTGTCCTACAACTATACAAATATGTGATCCTGATTAATTGCTGGGTACATTTAGTGATTTTTTTTTTCTTTTTAATTTGATGAGCATCAGGATTTACCTGATTGGCACAGAATGGCATAACCCATAGACCTGGTCAGAGACTGGGGTGTTCAATCTGCAGGGATCACACAATCAGGTGTATTGCCAGCTGACACCTCTGCACATCACTGAAGAGGACACACTTGTCTGACTGATTGATTGTTAAAATTGAATTTCTCCAAAGTCAGATTTGTGTCATGGTCGTGGACTTTTTTATTTAAAGAGGAAGTAAACCCGCATGGGGTTTACTTCCTCTATGTACCCCTGTAAAGTAGATGCATAATGGGCTACTATGTGCCACTTTTCCTGCAAACGAAGCCTGCGGCGTCCAGCGCTGTCCCCTCTCCAGGCAGCGTCCATCTTCTACCTCCCTTCCGGGGGCGTGACTCCGGCTCTGTGACTGGCCGGAGTCGCGTGACGTCACTCTTGTGCTTGCGCGTGGGAACCGCCAGTCACGGCACGATCACAGTGGAGTAACGGCACAGAGGCCTTTCCTTCACCGCGCATGTGCTGACATGACGTTGGCACAGCTTCAACACTGCATATCTCCTGAACCGTGCAGGTTTGGGAGATATGCAGTGCATCTACAGGTAAGCCTTATTCTAGGCTTACCTGTAGGTTAAAGTGGTTGTCACAAGCTGACAACCACTTTAACAAGGTCAGTTGTTGTCAGTGTACATGGGACTTGGCTTCAGTCCTCTGTCATCAAAGGGGTCACAATATTACATGTAATACTAGAGGGGTAAGCCAGGGATGGCCGACGTGGTAGAGGGGACGGCCAGGGACTGCCGACATGGTAAAAGGGATGGCCGACGTGGTAAAAGGGATGGCCAGGGATGACCGACGTGGTAGAGTGGATGGCCGACGTGGTAAAAGGGATGGCCAGGGATGACCGACGTGGTAGAGGGAATGGCCGACGTGGTAAAAGGGATGGCCAGGGATGACCGACGTGGTAGAGGGAATGGCCGACGTGGTAAAAGGGATGGCCAGGGACTACCGATGTGGTAAAAGGGAAGACTGACGTAGTAGAGGGGACGGTCAGGGACCGCTGATGTGGTAGTGGGGACGGCCAGGGACCGCTGCCATTACAGACCCATTAGCCAATCCATGCCCTCATTCCCACTACTGTTTTTAATGTCCGTCTATCTCTTTATGCAGTTGTGTATTGCTCTAAAAATATATAACCGTATTTTCACTTACAGCTAACAAAGGTGGCAGAATTCTTCTTTATAGCAGCCTGATCTACTCCCCTGTATAATGAAAAGACCACTGAACCCAGACCAACCCATCTGCAATTGTAGGGGGGAGGAAATAAATTAATAGCTGCTGGCTTGTGATGTTAAGGATGGTGTGTTTCAGACAAGTACCATCATTCATAAAAACACACGCCCACAACACAAGTCAGCTGCTACTACTCTAGTTCCTCTTCCCACAGTAGCAGTAGGGCAGGTCTGGGCTCAGTATCTTCTGGCTTTTTTTTTTTTTTTTTTTCTCCAGGGGTTTTTTGAATGACAGTGCTTGTCTCCAGCAAGCTGTCATTCACAGCACAAGATAGCAGCTACTACTGTTTTAGTCTTTCTCCCCAGATCTGCAGTAACCCTT
Organism: Glandirana rugosa; assembly: GCA_018402905.1. Lineage (NCBI taxonomy): Eukaryota > Metazoa > Chordata > Amphibia > Anura > Ranidae > Glandirana > Glandirana rugosa. Next base: position 817,319 of record BLSH010355349.1, on the reverse strand, counting down.
TTACAAGCATATATTCGTGTGGGCTCCAGGGAGGAGCATACAGAATGAAAAGGGTGCTGTGCTGTAACTCTCCAAGTGGAAACTCCCATAAATTGGGCTTTAGCCTTGGGTGGAATCGTAGCACGATGATCTAAAAAAAAAAAAATGTGCTTTTTACAGTAACAATACACCATGGATCAGAATGGGAGCAAGTGCTCCATGCATTATTTGGTCCTGTTGCAGATACCACAAGGAATTGAAAACTATCATGATAGTTCTTGTTTAAAGTGGAAGAGAGGAGGGCAGCACTCAAAGCCAATTGGGCTGTTCTGTATGACCATGTGCATACACTGTACTTCTTGCAGTTAAAGTACATGTCTCGGAAGGCCCTTCCAGCGATTGGTCAGGATTTGCCTTTTTGGTTGAGTTTAAAAATGTTACCATCTTCTAAGCTGGAGCTGAGCAGTTTGCCCAATGTTAGTGTGTGATGCAATACAGGGCTGTAGACTGCTGGAGAATAGACAAATCAAGTTCCTGTTTCCATCTACAACTTCCTAGTATCTGTTCCAGGAACCAGTACATGATCTGAGTGCAGTGACAGGAAAGGTCTAATATGATCACCAACCTGATTACTAAAATCTAGAAAACTCAGAGGCCATTGGGCAACTACAAGCCAGGATAACTTGATACACACAGACATAGGGGGTTATTTACTAAAACTGGAGAGTGCAAAATCTGGCGCAGCAGTGCATTTTAGCCAATCGGCTTGTAACTTTAGCTTGTTCAATTAAGCTTTGACAAAAAAAAAAAAAAAAAACTGGAAGTGGATTGGTTACCATGCACAGCTGTACCAGATTGTACATTTTCCAATTTTAGTAAATCAACCCCCCCTCCCCCACATTGAGTATCTACGACATATAAGACTAGGCAGCTCAGATGCATCATGCAATGTCTGCTCTCACATTTGCAGCTACAGTTTTCTTTTATGTGTAACAGAAGAGAAAATATACAAATGTTGTCAATATATCTGCTTTCTTTAGTCTACACCAAACTGGTAAAGCGTAGAGTGGTTTGTTTTGCTGCAGCTCCGAAGTGAGACTGTGTACTGGGGAGTACTGTCAGTTCTTTAGGTGGACCCAATCGGACCCTCCAGTCTTCTCTGTGGAGCGTTGGGTGTCAACAGCCGGGTGGGGATTAATTCGCTGTCCGTCTGGCGGATCAGATGGCAGTCGGGTCTAAATGGGCAGATAGTCCGTTTTTACATCGGACCGGCCATAGAGGAGAGCAGGCTGTGTCTGTGTCCGTTCTGCATAAGCGGACCAGCTACCCGCCTTCTCAGCAGGGATCAGAGGACAAATTTCCCCACTGAGCAGGTGGACTTAAAGTGACATTAAACCTTCAGTTTTTTTCCCCTTTAAAATAACAAACATGCTATACTTACCTGCTCTGTGCATTGATATTGCACAGAGCAGCCCCAATCCTCTTCTGGGGTCCCATGGCGGCACTCCTGGCTCCTCGTCTTCAGCGAGTGCCCCCATGGGAAGCCGCTTTCCATGGGGCTTCTTGTGTAGGTTTGCTCCCGAGCCTCCATGTTTGCGTCAATTGACACAAACAGGGCAGCTTGGGCCCGCCTCCCGCTCAGTCATCACAGAATTTGATTGACAGCAGCAGGGGCCAATGGCGCCCACTGCTATCAATCTGCAGTTAGGCGTGACAGAGCCAGGAGAGCCACGGCTCTCATGCACATTGCTGGATCAGGCTTGGGTAAGTATTAGGAGGGTGAGGGGAAACGCATGCAGCAGAGAAGGTTTTATAACCTTAATGTAGAATGCATTAAAGTGGTTCTAAAGGCAGAAGGTTTTTTATTTTTTTTTCTTGTTTTTTTTATCTTAATGCATTCTATACATTAAGGTAAATGTTCTGTGTGCAGCAGCCGCCCTAATACTTTCCTGAGTCCCATCTAGATCCATCGATGTTGCAGCAGTGTCTCGGCTGCCTAGGACACCCCTCCTCGTTGGCTGAGACAGCAGCGTGGCTCCATTGGCTCCTGTGAATCAAAGTCAGCCAATGAGGAGAAAGGGGGCGGGACACAGCTCCGTGTCTGAATGGACACACTGAGCTCTGACTCGGCTCGGTTGCCCCCATAGCAAGCTGCTTGCTTTGGGGGCACTGAACAGGAGGGAAGGGCCACAAGCACCAGCGAGGGACCTGAGAAGATGAGGATCCGGGCTGCTTTGTGGAAAACCAACTGCACAGAGGAGGTAAGTATAACATGTTGTTTTTAACTAAGAAAAAAACAAGACTTTACAATCACTTTAACCACCTCAATACCGGGCACTTTCCCCCCTGTCCTGTCCAGGCCAATTTTCAGCTTTCAGCGCTGTCACATTTTGAATGACAATTGTGCGGTCGTGTGACGCTATACCCAAATTAAATTTTAGGTTTTTTTCCTACAAATAGAGCTGTCTTTTGGTGGTATTTGATCACCACTGGGGTTTTTATTTTTTTGCGCTACAAATTTTAAAAAAATAAAACATTTTCTTTTGTTTTTTGTTACAAAATTTTGTAAATAAGTAATTTTTCTCCATCACTGATGAGGCAGTACTGATTGGCAGTGGTGGGCACTCATAGGTGGCATTGGTAGGCATCACTGATGGGCACAGGATGCCATCCCTGGTGGGCATCTCTGGTGGCCATGGGTGGGCATCTCTGGCCATGGGTGGACACCCTCGATGGGTCTGCAGTGATAATCAGCGCAGACCCCCCCCCCCCCTCTGTCAGGAGAGCAGCCGATCTTT
>BLSH010355349.1:758128-770724 GCA_018402905.1 Glandirana rugosa | reverse complement strand
GGGGTGTACTCACTTTTGTTGCCAGCAGTTTAGACATTAATGGCTGTGTGTTGAGTTATTTTGAGGGGACAGCAAATTTACACTGTTATACAAGCTGTACACTCACTACTTTACATTGTAGCAAAGTGTCATTTCTTCAGTGTTGTCACATGAAAAGATAGAATCAAATATTTACAAAACTGTGAGGGGTGAACTCACTTTTTGGGAGATGCTGTACATTGTATATCAGATATTGGAATGGATCCTGATGATGATATTGGTATTATTAGATAGATTGTATATCAGATATTGGAATGGATGATGATGATGGTATTATTAGATAGATTGTATATCAGATATTGGAATGGATGATGATGATGATATTGGTATTATTAGATAGATTGTATATCAGATATTGGAATCCTGATGATGATATTGATATTATTAGATAGATTGTATATCAGATATTGGAATGGATCCTGATGATGATATTGGTATTATTAGATAGATTGTATATCAGATATTGGAATCCTGATGATGATATTGATATTATTAGATAGATTGTATATCAGATATTGGAATGGATGATGATATTGGTATTATTAGATAGATTGTATATTAGATATTGGAATGGATGATGATGATATTGGTATTATTAGATAGATTGTATATTAGATATTGGAATGGATGATGATGATATTGATATTATTAGATAGATTGTATATTAGATATTGGAATCCTGATGTTGATATTGGTATTATTAGATAGATTGTATATCAGATATTGGAATGGATGATGATGATATACAATCTATCTAATAATACCAATATCATCATCATCCATTCCAATATCTGATATACAATCTATCTAATAATACCAATATCAACATCAGGATTCCAATATCTAATATACAATCTATCTAATAATACCAATATCATCATCAGGATCCATTCCAATATCTAATATACAATCTATCTAATAATATCATCATCATCATCCATTCCAATATCTGATATACAATCTATCTAATAATACCAATATCATCATCCATTCCAATATCTGATATACAATCTATCTAATAATACCAATATCATCATCCATTCCAATATCTAATATACAATCTATCTAATAATACCAATATTAGATATTGGAATGGATGATGATATTGATATTATTAGACAGATTGTATATCAGATATTGGAATGGATCCTGATGATGATATTGATATTATTAGATAGATTGTATATCAGATATTGGAATGGATGATGATGATATTATTAGACAGATTGTATGTGAGACGTTGAAGGATTACACATGCTATGACACAGAATCTCAGAGGTAATAATCCTGACACACACACAGAATGGATGATGTTGGCATTATTCGATCTATCCCCGATATACACACACACGGTGTATACAGCCGATGGTGGCAGTGCTGGATGTCATTAGAGCATCTCCAGGGAAGATGATGCAGCGCGGACGGATCTCCATCTCCAGCCTCATCACCAAGGTCATCCACCCTGTCCATCCTCCGCTGACACATCCGCCCGTTCCGCGCCCCGCTCAGCCCCAGTCGCCCCGGTTACCCGCTGGTAGCCCTCAGCTCACCCCGTCCCGCCTCCCCCCGCCCTCTGGCCCCTTTCCTGGACTCCTCCCGCCCCTGGGGTCCCCGGCTCTTCTTCGGGCACTACTTGTCGTCGCGGAGGCAGACAGGGCGGTGCTGCTGTGCAGCCATCTTTGGTCCATTAGATCCGAGCTGTGCTAGAGGCAGAGGAGCTCCCCCCCCGGGCACCGACTCAGGATGGATGAAGAGTACGATGTCATTGTGCTGGGCACCGGCCTGACAGTGAGTATGAGGGGGACTTCATTGTGCCAGGGCTGGGCACTGCATGGGGCTCTGCCATCCTCTGGGGGGATTCATATAAGGCTGGAAGACTACAAGTGCCAGCATGCCCTGCTCAGTGTTCAGCGACTGGGCTCCGACACCTCTTGTGCCATCAACTGGAATGCATTGTCATCATGGGGGGTACATATATGGAGGACAGGCCTTGTGTCTATTGAAGAACTACAAGTAACAGCACACCCTGCTTCATTCTACAATGACTGGGCATTGCCATAGGGGCACCTATACCCCCTGTGCCATCAGATGGGTCATTAGTCATCATGGGGGTACATATATGGAGGACAGGCCTTGTGTCTATTGAAGAACTACAATCATCAGCATGCACTGCTTCATTGTAGAATTACTGGGCACTGCCATAGGGGCACCTATACCCCCTGTGCCATCAGCTGGGCCATATAATCACCTCGGGTGTTCCATATATGCAGGGCAGGCCTTGTGTCTATTAAAGAACTACAAGGATCAGCATGCCCTTCTTCATTGTATCATGAGCACAGACACCCACTGTGCCATCAGCTGGGTCATTGAACCATCATGGGGGTTGGGGTAATGGAAGGGGCCTGGCATGTGTTGGAAGAGTCCGGGTGTCCGGGTGTCTTCCCCATTGTGTTGTAGTGAGCATTGCAATCTGACACCACTGTCACCTGTTATCTGATGGATCATCATGGCTGCTGCACTTATTGGCTCCCAGGCCTTGCTGCCTCTGGAGAACTACAAGTATCAGCATGTCCTGGCCCATCCTGGGCTCTGCCATCTCCCAAGCAGTCAGTAAACCTATGGACTGTATAGTTGTGCGGCTATACCTAATGGGCGCTCTGATGCCATCTGTACTATATGCCCATGTATAGTTGGGGGACTACAAGGGTCAGCCTGCTTTATTAATGCCTTGTCAGTGGTATGAACATTTCTTCATATGTAGCTGTTAAACATCGCCGATGTAGCTGCCAGGGAACTACAAGCACCAGCATGGCCTGATTAGGTTGTCTTCGCAGCACAATGAGAGCCATGCACTGGGCAGTGCCCTCTTAATGGCTAAATACATCATCTTAAGCCATTCATTAGGGGAACAGTAAGGTCTCCCTGTTTATTGGAGAACTACAAGCTCCAGCATGACCTGACGCCATCGTAGAACACTAATGTCACATTCGTGGCCAGCTAAATGTTATATACAATGCATTTGTTAAAGATTGGAGAACTACCAGCACGGCCTATGTTGTTAAGCAGTAATTGGGTTGTGCTCTCTATTGTGCCATGCCCTGCCAGTTTCTGGAGGCAGCTTAGCTACATATGAGTCCCATGCAATCCATATAATACATTTGTGCTTTTGGGGTACTACAAGTCTCAGTATGATCTGACCCCCCCGTCATGCAGTGACAGGGTGCCACAGCTGGCTCCCTGACTTCCACTAATGTCTAAATCAGTGGCCCCCAAACTGCCGCCCGTGGGCCTGCCTATGTCCAGCCCTTGGGGCTTTACTCCCAGTGACACCAATGATGGTCCAGATTCTTCCCATTAACACCAATGGTGTGGCACTATTCTGTCCATTAATATCAACAATTGGGCACCGTTCCTCCAACTGATATCAACAATGGGTTGCAATTTCTCCCACAGACACTGTGACACCAATGATGGGGCACTATTCCTCCCACTGACACCAGTGATGGGACACCATTCCTCCCACTGACACCAATGATGGGGCACTATTCCTTCCACTGACACCAATGATGGGGCACTATTCCTCCCACTGACACCAATGACAGAGCACTATTCCTCCTACTGATAGCAATGATATGGCACTATTCCTCCTACTGACACCAATAATGGGGCACTATTTCTCCCACTGACACCAGTGATGGGGCACTATTCCTCCCACTGACACCAATGATGGGGCACTATTCCTCCCACTGACACCAATCATGGGGCACCATTCCTCTTACAGATGGCAATGATATGACACTATTCCTCCCACTGACACCAATGACAGGGCACTATTCTTCTTACTGACACCAATGATGGGGCACTATTCCTCCCACTGACACCAATGATGGGGCACTATTCTTCTCACTGACACCAATGATGGGGCACTATTCCTCCCACTGATACCAATGATGGGGCACTATTCCTCCTACTGATAGCAATGATATGGCTCTATTCCTCCCACTGACAACAATGACAGGGCACTCCCACTGACACCAATGATGGGGCACTATTCCTCCCACTGACACCAATGATGGGGCATTATTCCTCCCACTGACACCAATGATGGGGCACTATTCCTCCCACTGACACCAATGATGGGGCACTATTCCTCCCATTGACACCAATGACAGGGCACTCCCACTGACACCAATGATGGGGCACTATTCCTCCCACTGATACCAATGATGGGGTACTATTCCTCCCATTGACACCAATGATGGGGTAGTATTCCTCTCACTGACACCAATGATGGGGCACTATTCTTCCCACTGACACCAATGATGGGGCACTATTCCTCCCACTGATACCAATGATGGGGCACTATTCCTCCCACTGATGCCAATGATGGGGTACTATTCCTCCCACTGACACCAATGATGGGGTACTATTCCTCCTACTGACACCAATGATGGGGCACCATTCCTACCACAGACACCAATGATGGGACAATATTCCTCCTACTGACACCAATGATGGGGTACTCTTCCTCGTACTCATACCAATGATGGGGTACTATTCCTCCTACTGATACCAATGATGGGGCACTATTCCTCCTACTAATACCAATGATGGGGCACTATTCCTCCTACTGACACCAATAATGGGGCACTATTCTGACACCAATGATGGGGTACTCTTCCTCCCACTCATACCAATGATGGGGTACTATTTCTCCTACTGACACCAATGATGGGGCACTATTCTGACACCAATGATGGGGCACTATTACTCCTACTGACACCAATGATGGGGCACTATTCTGACACCAATGATGGGGTACTATTACTCCTACTGACACCAATGATGGGGTACCATTCATCCCACAGACACCAGTGATGGGGTACTATTCCTCCCACTGCTAGAGCATTTTCCACTCACACAGACAGACTGCCCCCCAAAGTCCGAAGGACAGTAAACTTTTAGGCTACTTTCACACTGAGGTGCTTTACAGGCGCTATTTATCTAAAAATAGCGCCTGTAAAGCGCCTCAAAAGCCTCCCCCCCCCCAATGTGAAATCCGATGTGCTTTCATACTGGGGGCGGGTATGCTTACAGGACATTACAAAAAGTCCTGCAAGCAGCATCTTTGGGGCGGTGCGGTGAGCGGTGATACACCGCCCCTGCCCATTGTGGGGGGTTAAAAGTGACGCGATCCTGCCTGATTTACCACTATAACAGCGGTAAATTCCCGCTGAAACTAGCGGGGATTTACCGCCTGCCCCGGTGTGAAAGTACCCTAAGTCTTTTTGTTAAGACAGTGTGGAGAGCCCTGATGTAAATGATTAGTATTAGGCCTCTTGCACACAATACTCCTGTTTAAGCATCTACTTCTTCAGCCGTTTTTCTTTTTTTGTATGTATTTTTGCACATATGCGGTCATGTATATGCGGTCAGGTATATGCGGTCAGGTATATGCGGTCAGGTATATGCGGTCATGTATAAGCGGTCAGGTATATGCGGTCAGGTATATGCGGTCATGTATATGCGGTCAGGTATATGCGGTCAGGTATATGCGGTCGTGTATATGTGGTCAGATATATGCGGTCAGGTATATGCGGTCATGTATATGCAGCCAGGTATATGCGGTCATGTATATGCGGTCAGGTATATTCGGTCAGGTATATGCGGTCGTGTATATGTGGTCAGATATATGCGGTCATGTATATGCGGTCAGGTATATGCGGTCAGGTATGTGCGGTCATGTATATGCGGTCAGGTATGTGCGGTCAGGTATGTGCGGTCATGTATATGCGGTCAGGTATGTGCGGTCAGGTATGTGCGGTCATGTATATGCGGTCAGGTATGTGCGGTCAGGTATGTGCGGTCATGTATATGCGGTCAGGTATGTGCGGTCAGGTATGTGCGGTCAGGTATGTGCGGTCATGTATATGCGGTCAGGTATGTGCGCTCATGTATATGAGGTCAGGTAAATGCAAACAGTCACAATATGTAATGGGCATTCCCCGCAAAACACGTTAATTAATGAAGAATACACAGTGCTTTTTTACGCGCCTGTGTGCATAGGCACATTACAATGAATGGGCTGTATTTTCAGTAAAAAATAAGCTGTACTGAGCTTTTTTAAGCTGCATTGTGTAAGGCCTAAGGGTGTATTTGTATATTTCTGCTCTCATTGTGCCCTTAGTGGAGACATCAGGCAGGCTCAGCCATGTACATTTCATTTCACAGAAAACCTGCATGAGCATGGTGGCTGGGGGCTGTCATAGAACTAGAAAGCCCAGCATGCCCTCTGAGTACATGCCTCTCCACATTATAACGTCTTATGTGATGCAACAATGTGAAATGTTATAATGCCGCCAGTTCTGTTTATGAATCAGACAATGCAAGCAAGATGTGTGATGCCGGGCATTGCATGGCAGCGCAGGGTTGCATGTGAAGTGGAATGAAGCTGAGTGTGATGAGGCTGGGGGGTGGGGGTACGGGGATTTCTCTTGCACAGCGGAGGGGAGCGGCGATAGGCCATGGACTGATGTAAGCTGCAGGTTTTCTGATGGCAGCAACTGGCTGATTCAGTGTATGAAGCAGCGGTGATGTGTCAAGTGCAGTAACCTCTAGCAACCAATCAGATTCCTCATTACTAGAGGCAGAGCAGCCATTGGCTGCTGAGGAACTTTGCTCTTTGCCTTCTGGGATAAGCCAGAGATTTTGCTCTCTCCGTGGTGCTGGAGGAGTTAATAGCACACCAGGCGGACCCACCCTTTTGCCCATAGTGGAGATGTGGATGCCCGCAGACGCAGGATGTGGATGCAGACAGCTGATGGGTGGGTGGCAGATTGCAGCCGGGGAACTGATATATCACCAGTGCTGGTTACATTTTTGCCAGATGATTTCCGATCAGCCTGTGTGTTCCTGGTGTCTGTGTGCCATGGGTGGGGGCTCCTTCCCTAGCTGGATACTCATTGACAAGTGTCAGGTTTCCGCAGGCAGAAAGGATCTGTACATCCTGGAATTCCAGCTAAACACAAGCGCTCATGCAAACCTGCCTGCCAGGGTGTCACTCCGACTAGTCACGTGGCAATGTGACTATAAGCAGCACAATATCTCTGTAGAGAGTGGCAGGTGTCACAGGGTAACAGGATGTCCCTGTCTATAGTGTTGGGGTCACAGTAACTGGATGTCTCTTTATAGAATGTCGGGGTCACATAGTAATGGGGTGTCTCGGTCACATTGTAACACGATATCTCTGTAGAGAGTGTTGGGGGTCACATAGTAACAGGGTGTCTTTGTCGATATTGTTGGGGTCACATGATAACAGGATGCCTCTGTCATGTGTATCAGCATCACGCTGTAACAGGATGTCTCTGTAGAGAGTGTTGGGGGGTCACATAGTAACAAGTTGTCTTTGTCAATAGTGTTGGGGTCACACAGTAACAATGTGTCTCTCTGCAGAGCAGTAACCATTTTTCTGATTGCTTTAATCCAATGGTCTCCCAACTGCAGCCCGGCTGGTTGTGGCCCTTTGCTTGCCATCCACTGACACCAGTGATGGGGCCACCATTCCTCCCACTGACACCAGTGATGGGGCACTATTCCTCCCAAAGACACCAATGATGGGGCATCATTCCTCCCACAGACACCAATCATGGGGCACAAATTCTCCCACAGACACCAATCATGGGGCACCATTCCTCCCATAGACACCAATCATGGGGCACCATTCCTCCCACTAACATCAATGATGGGGCACCATTCCTCCCACTGACATCAATGATGGGGCACCATTCCTCCCACTGACATCAATGATGGGCCACCATTCCTCCCACAGGCACCAATGATGGGGCACCTTTCCTCCCACGGACACCAGTGATGGGGCACCATTGCTCCCACAGGAACCAATGATGGGGTACCATTCATCCCACAGACACCAATGATGGGGCACCATACCTCCCACAGACACCAATGATGGGGCACCATTCCTACCACAGATAACAGTAATGGGGCACCATTCCTCCCACAGACACCAATGATGGGGCACCATTCCTCCCACAGGCACCATTCCTCCCACAGACACCAGTGATGGGGCACCATTCCTCCCACAGACACCAGTGATGGGGCACCATTCCTCCCACAGACACCAGTGATGGGGCACCATTCCTCCCACAGACACCAATGATGGGGCACCATTCCTCCCACAGACAGCAATGATGGGGCACCCTTCCTCTCAAAGACACAGATGATGGGACACTATTCCTCCCACAGACACCAATGATGGGGCACCATTCCTCCCACAGACACCAGTGATGGGGCACCATTCCGCCTACAGACACCAGTGATGGGGCACCATTCCTACCACAGACACCAATGATGGGGCACCCTTCCTCTCAAAGACACAGATGATGGGACACTATTCCTCCCACAGACACCAATGATGGGGCACCATTCTTCCCACAGACACCAGTGAAGGGGCACCCTTCCTCCCACAGACACCAATGATGGGGCACCATTCCTCCTACTGACACCAATGATGGGGCACCATTCCTCCCACAGACACCAATGATGGGGCACCCTTCCTCTCAAAGACACAGATGATGGGACACTATTCCTCCCACAGACACCAATGATGGGGCACCATTCTTCCCACAGACACCAGTGAAGGGGCACCCTTCCTCCCACAGACACAAATGATGGGGCACCATTCCTTCCACTGACATCAATGATGGGACACCATTCCTCCCACATACACCAGTGATGGGGCACCATTCTTCGCACAGACACCAATCATGGGGCACCATTCCTCCCACTGACATCAATGATGGGGCATAATTCCTCCCACAGACACCAATGATTGGGCACCATTCCTCCCATATCAATGATTGGGCTCCATTCCTACCACAGACACCAGTGATGGAGCACCATTCCTCCCACTGGCATTAATGATGGGGCACCTTTCCTCCCACAGACCCCAATGATGGGGCACCATTCTTCCCACTGACACCAATGATGGGGTATCATTCCTCCCACAGACACCAATGATGGGGCACCATTCCTCCCACTGACATCAATGATGGGACACCATTCCTCCCACATACACCAGTGATGGGGCACCATTCCTTCCACAGACACCAATCATGGGGCACCATTCCTCCCACTGACATCAATGATGGGGCACCATTCCTCCCACTGACACCAATGATGGGGCACCACTCCTCCCACTGACATCAATGATGTGACACCATTCCTCCCACATACACCAGTGATGGGGCACCATTCCTTCCACAGACACCAATCATGGGGCTCCATTCCTCCCACTGACATCAATGATGGGGCACCATTGCTCCCACAGACACCAATGATGGGGCACCATTCCTCCCACAGACAACAGTGATGGGGCACCATTCCTCCTACTGACACCAATGATGGGGCACCATTGTTACCTTGAATATCAGCAATGGAGCGCCCATTGCTCCCACTGATACCAACAATAGGTCACCTTTCCTTCCACTGATACCAACAATAGGTCACTATTCCTTCCACTGATAGGTCACTATTCCTTCTACTAAAACCAATGATGGGGCACTTTCTAATCCCACTGACCACAGTCTAGCCTCCCTAAAGCCCCAAGGACAGTAAACTGGCCCTTTGTTCCAAAGGTTTGGACACCCCTGATCTGATCTAAAGAAAGTGGAGCCGTGGTCAGTAAAAGTAATACACAGTCTATTTTAGATCGGTATTGTAATGTATTACTGCTTTAAAGCTGAAGCTTACTTTAAAAGTAGATTTAGCTCTGGTTCACATTGATGCTACTTTGAAATCACTGCTACTTCACATGAAATAGCGTGATTACAAAGTAGCAAGGTCAGCGCGATTTCAGGTACTACTTGATAGACATCTGTGTGGCTTTTTGCAATTCGTTGCCATTGCTACCATGTGTAGTGTTAGCGTTCGATTGCCACATGTAGGGTCAAATGAGCGTCGTGGCTGCTATATGTAAACTGGCTGAACACAGCATCCATGAATGCAAGCCGAAAGAGGTGGGCAGGCCGGGAGGGGAAAAGAGGCAGCCAGTCGCCTTTTTGTATAGCCAGCCACAAGCATCGGGCGGCTGGCTATGCCGATCTGTCGGGTGTTTCCAGGAATGGAGGGAGGGCATGACCGGACAGGGGCAGCCTAGCTCTTCTTGTATAGTCAGCAGCAAGCATCGGGCAGCTGGCTATGCAGGTGTCCAAGCCTTTGTGTGCCATCCTAAATGCAGCCATGTGCCATGTCTAATCCAAACGCAAAATTCCCCATGCACACATTCAAGAAACTGGCTGTTCAGTAGTGCTGGGTGCTTTAATGACCACAGGCTGGAAACCGTGGATGATCAAAGTGAATAAATGTCATCAGCACACCATGGATTCCTCGAAAGGGTCCAAAGCTTTATTTCCGTGGTCACAAAATAAACATACAGCAACGTTTCGGAGCCACGTAGGGCCCGTTATCTTTCCTGATGAAGGGGCCCTGCATGACTCAGAAACTTTGCTGTATATTTATTATGTGACCACAGAAATAAAGATTTGGACACTTTAGAGAAATCCTTGGTGTGCTGATGACATTTCTTCACGTGCCAAGTCTGGCACGTGTGCCAGGGGTTGCCAACACCTGGTACATGGCAAAACTTGTTTTTTTAGTTTTGGATATACTGTAGAAGAGAAGGATTAGAACCCCTGTCAGTTTTTATTGCCGTCTGTGCCCCCGTTACGAAGATACACCCTCTCTATTTGTTCTGTTTACCATTATCATTGAAAGTAAAAGTAAAAGACAATCCCATATTTTGGGTTGCCCCCAGAAAAGTAATAGAGGGGAAATCCTCCAATGGGGACACTAGTTCTGGGACCACCCAAGGGATTCCCTTAATTTGCAGGGATTTCCTCTCACTTCCTGTTTAGCTATGGGACAGGAAGTGAAGGAAAATCTCCATGATGGGACACAGATGGCGAAAAAAAAAATCTTACACGGGTTATAACCCTTCCCTGCTCTATCCAAAATGAAAAAAAAGGTTTTGCCTATAGTTTTACATTAATGCAGGGAATTCATGGAGATAAAAAATGTATATCGGAAGCGATGGGGGTGGAACTACCTACCACGACCCAGGAGCAATTGCAGCAATCATTAAAATTCACATGTACGTTATATAGGTACTAATATCCCATGCAACCTCCCTAGGATTTTTAAACTAAATTTTGTACCCCTTATTAGAGTGCTCAAATCTGACCTAGTACACTGGGATAGGGAGACTTTTACATGGTTTGTCCGCTCAAGCATCTTGAAGATGAACGTAATGCTGAGATTAATCTGTCTTTCTCTTTCGTTCCTCGACAGGCACAGCGGCTCTTAGGACTATGTGGGTTATACTGCCCTCTTCAGGAGTTTACTAGGCAGAACGGACAGTTCTAACAGCAAAAAAGAACAGTAACAGACACAGCCCCTCCTAGGGGGCAGTCCCCACTGGCAGATAACCCCACACCTAGCTCTGCTAGCTCAGTTTGCTTCTGCCTAGTGCAAGGAGTTATACCTAGGCTCCCTGTTGGGATCTGTGGTACCTCTCTGGGCCACTTTGGCTGTCAGGAGACAGCCTCACAGATGAAGACTACAATCAAGCAGCCATACTGGGCAGCAGGCTGGGTCTTGGACCCAGGTAGTCTCCCCAGCCGGCCATCACGTCTTAGACCGGATGCTTTGCGCTGGGTTGACCGCGACAAACCCCGGCTGGACAGGGTGGCCCTGCGGGTTAAACGCTCCGCCATCGCACGCAGTGCGTCCAGGGTCGACAGCTCCCTCCAGTCTAGCCGGGAAAGTGTAAGCTGTCTCGGGTGAGATCCCCGCACCGCCCGACTAGACGGGGTAAGTACGCCCCCCCCTCCCCTTTGGGGGCCCCGGGGGGGGGGGAGCTGGTGGATCCCCCCCTTCGCGGTGAGTGTAGTGGATGGTCTTTCCCCCCCTCTTCCTCGCTCATGCCCCTCCTCCGGTACCCAGCTGTCGCACCCCCCTCCCCCTCACCGGGGCTCCCAGGGTGTAGTGGATGTATGTATGGGCCCTAGTAATCCCCCTCCTCCCCTCGTGCCTCGTTCGGTGCTGGGGGGGCGGTCCTGGCCGTTTCTGGCGCCGATTTACCCCCCCCCCCCCAGTGCGCTGCGATCTCCCTGGCAGTGTTGGCTCTGGGCACAGCGGGAGTGTGGGCAGCAGGAGCGGTGAAGGCAGCGACAGCAGCGGCAAGCGGCTCCTCTCTGGTCGGGTGGTGAGTCCCCATGGGGTGCCCCCTGTGACAAGCCTTGCACAGCTGTGGGGGGGGGGGGGTGCAGTAGTCTCCTGGAAATAGGCCTCTTTTTTCTGGGGTGGCCAGGGTGGGTGTAAGTATGGCAGCCGATGCGGGTGCTTCCCCACCGGACCTCTCGGTGCCTGCAGCCAGCATTTCAGGAGTCCCTTCCCTTGTAGACGCCATGTCCACAATTCTGGAGATGTTTGTCTCCCGAGTCGCTGTTGAACCTCAGGGATGCCAAAAAGCCCCCCCCCCC
>BLSH010355349.1:683958-712993 GCA_018402905.1 Glandirana rugosa | reverse complement strand
GTCTGGTGGTGTCGTATTTAGGGCTGGGGGGTAGGTTTGGGGTGGTTGGATTTGATGTTAGCGCTTCAATCATTCTAAGACCATGGGTGATATGGTGTCAGAATGATTGAAGTGCGTTCTTTCTATTATTACATTGTAAAATATATTGAAATAGTTCAACTCACCATAATGTAGATTGTCACTTGCCACTGTAGCCTGCCACCAGAAGTAGCTTGTCACTGTAGCCTGCCACAGCAGCCACGGTCAGCAGCTTGTCAGCCCCCAGATGCAGCTTATCATCCACCAGAAGCAGCTTGTCAGCCTCCAGATGCAAATTGTCAGCCCCCAGATGCAACTTGTCAGTCACCAGATGCAGCTTATCATCCACTAGATGCAACTTGTCAGCCATTAGATGCAGCTTGTCAGCCACTAGATGCAGCTGGTCAGCCCCTAGATTCAGCTTATCATCCACCAGATGCAGCTTGTCAGCCACCAGATGCGACTTGTCAGCCCCCAGATGCAGCTTATTATCCACCAGATGCAGCTTGTCAGCCACCAGATGCGGCTTGTCAGCCACCAGATGCAGCTGTTCAGCCACCAGATGCAGCTGTTCAGCCTCCAGATGCAGCTGTTCAGCCACCAGATGCAGCTTGTCAGCCACCAGATGCAGCTGGTCAGCCACCAGATGCAGCTTGTCATTCACCAGATGCAGCCTGTCAGCTCCCGCATGCAGCTTGTCAGTCAGCAGATGCAGCTTGTCAGCCCTAGCCACCAGATGCAGCTACCGCCTCAGCAGGAACAGGAAACCAAAAACCGGCACATGCGCCGTTGAAACAGTGTTACTTGCTATGAGAATCTGGAGGCGGACCCTACAGCGGTCATGCGGGCAGTGATGTAAGCAAGCCGAGTCTGTGCTCGCCCGCCACTCACCTCCTTCAGTGTGGCCCAGCCTCAAACAGGCCAAGGCCGGGGGTTGGGGACCTCTATATAATTTGTGTCTGCTCTCTTCCCATACTAAATGACATCCCTAAGCACAAATAGTTTTGAAGGCACAGGTTATAAGGTAATGTACACTTTGAGTATTTTTTCCCTAACTGTTATTGTCTTGCTTGATTGGACCTTATAGATAACATTATTATAGTGCTCACCTATTTAAATTTGGTAGTCACACCTGTTGCCAGATACCTCAAAGACACAGCCACAGGAACGCAGTTAGCCCTGGATTATTGCAATTCCTTCACACTGGACACATGATATACATTCCATGATTATCCCATATGGGAAGATCCTCACTTAGCAATAGCAGATTACAGGATCTTGGGATTGGGAGCGCATGGGACAAATAATCACCATTCTGCTGCTAGCGATGAGGAATCTGCAAGTTCCTCTCAGTTTGATAGCTGTTCCCTTGTTCCGGAGCAAGCTCTTACACTGACACCACTATTTTCCTGAATGGGGCTCCCTCACTGATGCACAACACATGGCCTTTCTAAATAAAGCAAAATTATGGTCCTTATGTCTGAACTATTCCAAAGGCTCTGCCCAGTTCTGGAAATAGCGTGTGCCAACAGCTGTAATCCCTCTTCTGCCTCTTCTCCCCAGACTATATTCATGGGTTACAACCAGAATTGCTTGGCACACTTACCCTTGCAAAGAGCAAGAGGGACGCATGCATCCTAGCTGTTAAAGATTTTTCACCATCAAAATTTTGCAAATTCTTCAACCTTTCAACACATGCTGGTCATGATGGACTCATTGACTGAGGCAGTGTGTTCAGCTAGACAGCTTGTTCTGCACAGCTTCTGTATATTTCAGTAGGCACAAAAAAGGGTAATTCCTAGAAAGCCTTTCCCTTTTCTTGATCAAGCCAATTGAGATTTTTATAATGATTGGCCACTCCTCTGGGCATTTTTGCTGTCGTGTAGCTTATGGAAGATGAACTCCAAATGAAATGGACTGTGTCAATCTACTGTTTTTTTTTTTTAGGGTATTACCTTGTGTTAGGATTCAGTTGATAGCATGACAACATGTGGGTAAGAGGGTGGAAATTGAATAAAATAGGAATGTGGGAGAGAGCACAACTGCTAGCCAGAATCTATTTGTGGGATATTATCCCCAGTAAGGGTGCGCATCTCACGATTCAATTCAATCACGATTATCCTATGAACAATTCACGATACATCATGATTACTGACCATGGTTTTCATTAAAAAAATTAATTACACAGTCCATAATGTTATACAGCCCATTTACATTACACAGTCCATAATGTTGTATAGCCCATTTACATTACACAGTCCATAATGTTATACAGTCCATTTACATTACACAGTCCATAATGTTGTACAGCCCATTTATATTACATAGTCCATAATGTTGTACAGCCCATTTACATTACACAGTCCATAATGTTCTATAGCCCATTTACATTACACAGTCCATAATGTTGTACAGCCCATTTACATTACACAGTCCATAATGTTATGCAGTCCATTTACATGATACATCCTCCTGCGCTCCCAGGAGACCCCGTGCCTCTCCCGGGACAGCCCTGCCTGTGCACTCTAAAATTGAAACGAATCACTGTCAGTCCCTATGTTTAATGCATTCCTTCCTACGGTGTGTAAGGGTTAATGTAAACCAAAGCCTCTACCTTATTATCTCCGATCTGTCAGCACTGCTGGTGCCTGGCAGGGAGGAGGAGGAGAGCAGCAGACAGGAAGCATGTGACTGACCATCGCTGGAGATAATAAGGTAGATGCTTTGAGCTGGTTCACACAGGGGCAACTTGTCTGGTGACTTGAGTTTCCTCACAAGTCACGCTCCTTGCTTTGCAATGGAGCCGTTCTAATAGGAGTGACTCAAGTTGCTCCGGCTTAGAAAAAGGTTCCTGCACTACTTTGGAGGCTATTTCAGGCGACTTGCATTGACTTTACTACAGAAGTCGCTTGCAAGCCGAGCTGGAAATCACGCTGTGCGGGGCAACTCAGAGTCGCCCCTGAACTGACTCCCTGCACTGTAGGAAGGAAGGCATGAAACAGAGGGACTGACAGTGATTGTTTCAACAGAGTGAGCAGGCAGGGCTGTCCCAGGAGAGGCACGGAAGCCAGCATGACGTCATCCATGCAATCGATGCGGCCCGTTCTCTGAATCAATGCTGAATCGTGCAAGGCCGCATCGAGATGCTTTGATGCAACAATTATTTTCAACACCCATAATCTCCAGTATATGTTCTGCAAAGAGGCGCCAAAGCAGTCCCAGACATTCCACACCCATTCAAAAGCAGTGAGAGTGGTGTTCATTCTCGCTGTGAAAGCTTACATGAGTTTGACTTCTTGCATGTGGGAGTATAAGTTAGGCATCATCAGCCCATGTCGGCTTCCAATGGTAAGTGATCAGGCATCTGGTGGCAGTAAGCAGATGCAAAAGTAACTTACTGGCATCTTTAGATACTCCAGATGGGGGAAGACTCAGCAAGTAATGGAAGTTCCTGGCTCCAGGGTTGTCGTTTTCTTTTTTTGCTTCACTAGAGTCACTGAAAGGAACAAGCATGCAGCCAGTTAATTGTCAGGAGATCTTATATGCACACACTTTTTTCAGGTCAGTTATGAAACCAAGAATACTGGCAATAACCATGTAGCTAATTTTCACTTGACAAGTTTTCATTTAGGCTCCTTGCACACCAACATTTTTTACGCTAAAATAACGCTGCATAAAAAGTGCTGGAAATAGCTTTTTGTAGTAGCGTTTTAGGAGTGATTAAGAGCGTTTGCGTTTTATTCACATTTTTGTAGTTCCTTTAAAAAAGGGAGAAAAACAATGCTATTAGGAGCGTTTAAGAGCGTTTATCAGCATTTAGGAGCATTTCTGCTGGAAAAACGCTCTAAGAAACATTTTTTTTTTTGCTACTAGACGCTGAAGCTCAAAAAACGCTAATAACAGCTAGGAGCTTAGTGTGCATGGAGCCTTAAAAAAGGCACTGAAACCACAAAACTTTTAATATACTTGGGAATGACAGTGTGAACTAAAAAAAATTGTTTTTGCAGTGCTCTAACCTGTTCCCCTACATAATTTGTTTCAGGAACCACAGTGCTTGGTTATTCTTAAACCAGTAGCATCATCAGCAAATTCTTTACACCATAGGTGCTCAATCTGTGGCCCTCCAGCTGTTGCAGAACTACAAGTCCCATGATGCATTGCAAGGCTGATAGTTAGAAGCATGACTCCCAAAGACAGAGGCATGATGGGACTTGTAGTTTCGCAAAAGCTGCAGGGCCACAGGTTGAGCTGAGCACCCATGCGTTACACAATAATGTTCTTAAGGCAATAGTAAAGTTTGTGCTTTTTACTTTTTGTTACAGGTTTGTTGCAATCAGTGACCTGTATGAACCTACTGAAGATGGAACAGAAAGCCAGGTAAGCCTCAAAAGTGAAATCATCTTCTGTGCCCTTGACATTGTAGAACAACAGACATCACAAACCATGTTATTTTATTTATACAAAACCAGCGCCTACCCTATTGTGTTATAAATTAAAACGTGCTAGTGAACATATATGTATGTATGTGTGCCCTCTAGGGTCGCACACACACGTACAGAATGGGGCAGCTACCCTCAGATAGACATCTGCTATAAATATGAATGAATTAGTAGTGGGTAGTGCCTCCGTTCACTTTTACAAGTAAATAATACACAAATGTGTACCAAATAACATATATGATCAAATAAATAAATCAATATAAAATGGTGCTCAAATCTATATAACTTAGTATAAGTCCATTTGTGATCAAATGACAAAGCAATTAAAGTCCATATTATCAACAAACTTATATAATGAACTCAAGCAGTAGAAAGTATCTCTAATCTGTGATTCAAAATTATTTGTGCAAAATTATGTATATGGGAACCAAAGTTCTTCCAAAGTGACAAAGTGCTTGAAAAGTGCTCCTTAAAGTGCGTGAAAATAAATGGAACCAAAGCTCTTCCAAAGTGACGAAGTGCTTGAAAAGTGCTCCTTAAGGTGCGTAAATATTGTTCCAGGTGAGGCGTGCAGACTGTGCCAAACCCCCTCTGTGTCCCCACTCACCAGAAATCGTTGACCAGCTGCTTTTCAGTCAGCGGTCAAGAAGGCATATGTCAGTGGGGAGAAGCAGCAGGTAACCCGGATACTGGATATTAGATCAAACTCTTCATCTATTGGAATGGTGCCTGGGTGGCTCAGGGATAAAAAAGAATCCTCATGTGTAGATTGTAAAATACACACTTTATTGCGCTAATAGATTGCTACTTACAAAATCGTAGATTAAAATAGCCTGTTGTAAGTTTTTCCTCCACGGCGGCGTGAGTTCCACGCTCACTCTCCACTCAAACCAGAAGTGGTGTTGACGGCTGTGGCGACCGGAAGTGACGTCAACGTGTTTCGCCCATGTGACACACCTGCCATAGAGGTTTACTGTCTCTTTATTTGTCTTTCCACTTATAGCAGTGCCTTCCAAATTCATAAATCTACAGTAACCAAATTCTATGCACTGCCATGGTAACATGAAACAAAATGGTAGTGTAGTTTATCCCTTTTATATACACAAGGGGTGAAGGGCATAGACATCAAGACCAAATTTAACCACTTCAGCCCCGGGAGATTTTACCCCCTTCATGACCAGGCCATTTTTTGCTATTCAGCACTGCGCTATTTTAACTGGTAATTGCGTGGTCATGCAAAGCTGTACCCAAACTAAATTTGTAATTTTTTTTTCACGCAAATAGAGCTTTCTTTTGGTGGTATTTGATCACCACTGTTTTTTTGTTTTGTTTTTTTTTTTATATAAGTGAAAAAAATACCAAAAATTTTGAAAACAAAAAACAGTATTTTTTACTTTCTTTGTTTAATTCAAGTAGGTATTTATTAAATAAAAGAGGTAATGACAATATATCTTAAAGCATTATCACAGATACATGTTTCAATGTCATTCTTACACCTGTAATTTACTAATATGTCAGATTATAAGAACAAGACACATTCAAAAAGAATCATAAATCAGATCAAACATAATGTCAAGCTAGGTATACCCTAGAAGGAGTTATTTTTTACTTTCTGCGAAAAAAACATATCCGATAAAAAAAAAAAAATATTCATAAATTTTTGCCAAATTGTATTCTGCTATATGTCTTTGATAAAAAAAATCCCAATAAGTGCATATTGATTGGTTTGCGTGAAAGTTATAGAGCCTACAAAAACTATGGGATATATATACTAGTATTTTAAACTTTTAATTTTTTTTTTTTATATATATATTACTAATGGCGGCGATCAGCGACTTATAATGGGACTGCGATAGTGCGTCGGACAATCTGACCCTAACTGACACTGGGAGGGTAACTGACTGACTGCCACTGACATTAATACAGTGATCAGTGATAATAATAATATACACTGTCACTGTACTGATACTGGCTGTGAAGGGGTTAACATCTATGGCATTCAAGGGGTTAAATGTGTTCCTAACTATGTGTAATGTGTGTAAAGCGTGCTGCTTTTACTACCAGGTCTCTGTTTCTCAGGGATGAGAAACTGATAGATCGCTCCCTTTGTACAGAGCTCTGTGTTGTTTACCAGTACCATCACAGATCTCTAGGCTGTGGTTGTACACAGCCAATCAGCAGGTCCTGACTGTGAATCATTGACTGGGACTTGCTGACAGGCTCTGGCTTTGTACAATCACAGAGAGTGCTGGACATGCCCTAAACCCAGAAGTAGGCAGCAATGTACGGGTACATCACTTTGCAACAGCGGCCGCTGGACCACAGTAAGTTGTGGAGTGGGCAGTTGGCAAGTGGTTAGGCAGCTTCAGTAATTTTTGAAAATAACTCTTTGACAAACCTACCTACCTGAATACTTTTTGCATAAAACCTTTTTTTTTTTTTTTAAGTTTTATTACAGTTTTTTTACACTCTGTATTACATTATGCTAGCTGCAGCCTGAAGGTCTCAGCTTTTACTGTTCCCTCCCTGTGCGAAGCAGAGTAACAACAGAAGCTGGCGGTTCATTCCGTCACTATGATTGGCTGTCATGATTACATGATTGGAAAGTATGCAGATTGGTTCCCAATCGTTAGTGCAGACCAGAAAATGACTTTGCAAAGATCAGTTGTTTCCTCTGAGAAAAGTTGGCATGACACTGCCCCCATTTAGAACCCATGATCTGTATTTTTCTACTTTAAGAGAAAAACACTTTTGAACAAGTCACACAAGTATTGTATTTCACCCTTCACAGTAGAACCTTTTTATTTGTCAAAAAAAGGTTTATGGTCTCTTCTGCCCTCCTCCTTTGCAACATCATGTTTCTTACAGAGTTAAATGCCAGTTTTTTTTTTGTTTTTTTTAATTCTTTTCATTTTTGCAACCATGCAAACATAGATGATGACCAAATTGCACACTTTATCCCAATTTATCTCTATGACTAAGGCCTATTAGGTGAAACGTGTTAGCCGGGGCGGTCCTAGGGTAGGGACTGTCATTTCCAAGCCTGTGGACATTAAACATAATAAAAGGTGTGTGATGGCTCTTTTCTTTTCTACACTGAGTTTATATGCAGGGACAGCTGCCCTTGGTACCTGGGGTTCAAGTAACAGTGGGGAGGAGTGATTTGGAGTTGAGCTGCTTAGAAAGGGGCCATCCCCAAACTGTTCCCACAAAGTTGGGAGCATGAAATTGGCCAAAATGTCTTGGTATGCTGAGGCCTTAAGAGTTCCCTTCACTGGAACTAAAGGGCCAAGCTCAACCCCTGAAAAACAATCCCACACTATAATCCTCCCTCCACCAAACGATTTGGAAATGTTTAAGAGGGCCTTCTGTAGAAAACCCATTCCCACTCTGGATCAGACAAGGAACTTTTTCAATGATCAGCCAAACTCATAGAATTTCTCCTGATTTTGAAGCCTTGCATTCTAAGGACAAAAAAAGGGTTTGTCCCGACTGTGGACCCAGCCATTTTCGGATTTAATGCTGACTCTTCCATACCTATTGAGGGTATCTCCTCCTTTAAAGATTCAGTGAATAGGCATTTGGAGACTCTTCTAAAATCCTAGCAGGCCCTGCAACCTGCCACCTTAGCAATTGCCTAACCAATGGCTAACTTGGCTGGAGAAATTCATAATGATTCTGGAGATAGACAACCTAAATCTTTACTCAACGTTGTCTCATTTACCTTAATATTTTGTGTAGATGCCATAAGGTACCTGAGTAGTCAGATCTCCAGAATGTCTACTTTCTGTGGATATGTGCAGAATACTGTGGTTTAAAGTCTAGATACTGATCTGGTGCAGTAAAATGATGCTTTTCACTCATGCCCTTGAAGGGAGGCTTCTCATCGGCAAACCCCCTCAATGAATACATTGAAGCAGCTACTGATCAGAGTTCAGACCCCATTAAACCAGATTACATTTTGACATGCATTATGTACCTCCTACTGTGCTGTTCTCAACCATGTGCTCCTCTCAGACACAATCATAATCTACTGGTCTTGGCAAAACGTACATCTCTAAGGTCACCAATGCTTCTAAAACTCTCCCTTCATTCTAAATGGTTCCCCCTCTTATAGAAGCAATAGGGCAGTCTATGGACACTTGGCCCAACTTTATTAAGAGATATCAAAAACATTTCTCTCTACTTTTTCCAAGAGATGTACAATTATTCTTATCTCTCCTTACCTGTCTAGTTCTTCTCTGCTTATAATCACCTGAGAAAAGAACAAGATTTCTTAACCCCATTCTTACCTTAACATTACAATGGGCGTTCAACTCCTTTTCCCACCCAGAAAAAGATTTCAAGATTTACAAACCCTGATATAGTATTGCCTGTCCTTGAAGGTTTCCAATCAACATTGCACAAGATGCATTGGCATGATTATTTTGCCAATCAGGCGTCCATGAAGTGCTTCCCCCAATACAACCATTTGTCTGATCCTTAGCTATACTTGTAAAGACCCTGTACTTCTACATCCAAATCTCTGATGCCACAGAAATGATTCCTCTCAACTGAGGGCACTTTGCAGGTTCATTTCTTTCCTGTCTGCTTTTCCATGTAATACTTTTCTTACTGACTTGAATAAAAGGGGTGTAACAAGATTGGCGCTGCTAGTGTTTCGAAAAATATATGTAATGAAAAAATTATAAATTAAAAATGTGATAAAAATATATGTATATCTGTGTGAAAAAAATATTATAAAAAATATATACAGTGAAATCTAAGATAAGGAGTTGTGCTGCCCTCTTTCTGTAAAAAAGGATATTTTCCTTCCAACTTATATGTGAGAAATAATCATGAAAGACGTGGCGCTCACTCAATTTATACACTGTTAAATACTGACCAGAATAATCACTCTTGTGTGCAATTCATTTGAAAATTAATAAAATTAATAAACAAGGACAATAGCAATCCAACACTTTAAACTAAATTAAGTCCTTAATAGAAAATGAATATTCCATCCACCAAGTGAACAAAGAGAGTGCTTTCCAGATAACTGTTCTTCTATTGAATTCAGTGCTCCACCCTCATTCATGCTTACACTTTTGTGCACTCACCAGAAATATTGTAAACATACGCCTTTTTCTTTAAGTCATAAACAGGACAAATTTTTATCCTTAAGGGACCCGTGTCGCTTAGACCATAATATGCAACTTTTCCTCTAGGTCCAAGATCTCTCACTTCTATATGCAGGTAGACCGTACTCCAAAAAAACCAGATGGACAATCACATAGCGCAATATGGTATAATAAAATATGATATTTGTACATATAAAAATTGCCAACTCATATTTTAGAGTGCTGAATGCCAGCACCAGCATGAACAGCCTTTAGAGAGTAAACGCCGGCTTCCATGACGTGAATGACTGCTTCCATTTACTATATCCTGCGCAGGTAGTTTCCTAGTATCCTTACATCCCGGATATTCCTATTATTATTCCATTCTCACATTGGATGCCTACCTTTACATCTCTATTTTGGCACAAGATGGTTCTCCTGCTTGGTAATCCTTTTAAAAAACTGCACCATCTAGTGGGCTAATAAAAAATCTCATCCTGAGTTCTTTACTCGTCCCTCATTCTATATATACCTTGAGCAGGACAGAATTCTCTACAGGACCTCATAGCCATCCCGAGATATACTTGTAAATAGAGGGATTGCCTTCTGGGGGGACCCTCATAAGATCCAGTCTTCTTTTTTCTGTTCCCATCATAGCGGTAAACCTTCCTTAGACTTCTCTTCCACTTAGGACTGGAGACTGGTGTTCTCCTTACCTCTATGATGATTCTTGTTTTCCCTTGAAACCTTCTTCATTTTTTTGCCATATCTTTCAGGCTAGCCCGATATTTCGCCATTAATCCCCTTAGGGGTGGGGAGACTTGACATTTATGAGCATGCGATGTCTACATGAGAACCTGTCCCCCTTTTCTCTTATTTCTTAATGGAAAATCCCCCATTGGGGCTTCCCCCACTTCCAACTGGGTAGTCAATTTACCTCCCTTTTTCTTTCTGTGGGCTTCTACCCTCCGGTAATTAGTCCCTCCTTCCATGCCTAGCCCATGCCCTATTAAAGTCGGGTTCTGGGGCCTATGCAGTACCTAGACTCTGCACTACCCTTTGAGCAAAGGGATCGCCTAGGCAGTCGGAGCAGAAGTGGGAGTGAGTACCTGCTAAAACTAAGTACCCGCTCCCCCCCCCAAAAAAAAGAAAAACACCCAAAAGTGAGAGAGGAGGGGGATAGAAGTGTTAAAGCTGAACTTCCCTTTTAGGGTGACGTTCCACTTTAACCACCTCCAGTCGGGGCCAGTTCTGACAGCTCTCTCATACATGTAAAAATCTGCATTTCTCAATCGTTCATTGACGGACGCAGCCTCTTATTCTTGCCATGTGGGGTTTATGCACCTTTCACTAGGAGTGGACTAGGCAGAACGAAGTTCAGCTAAAATCAGACACAGCCCCTCCCAGGGGGCAGTCCTCACTTGGCATAACCCCTCCTGCCGTGCTCAGCAACTCAGTTTTTTCTGCCTAGTGCAAGGAGTAGGACCTGGCTCCCTGCTGGGATCTGCGGTTCCCCGTTTTTTTTCTTTGTTCCCCAAGACTTCTGATGAAGAATGCAATCAAGCAGCCGGCTGGGTGACAGGCTGGATATCCTAGATCCAGGGAGTCTCCCCAGTGTGGCCGACGGATGCGAGCCCACCCTTAGCTGTACGCGGGGTCGTTCCATGCGGGGCAGCCGGCGGGTTAAACGTCAGCACACCTAGGACCGGGGCTCGCGTCACGGGTGTTGCATGGCCGTCAGCTCCCCCCGAACCGGCGGGGTGGCAGGTCTGCCTCGGGTGGCTACCCGCTACGCCCATCCAGAGTGGTAAGTACGCTGCCCCCCTCCTTCGGGCATAGGTGGGCTTGATCCTTCCTACCTCTTACTATTGCCCCCCCCCACCCCAGGCTGTAGTCTCCCCCTGCCTGGCTGCGCTTCCCCTGGGTGGGCTGCGGGCGGTCGGTATGTCAGTACCAGGCCGCCATTTTCCTGTAGCCGGCTTCGTGTGGATCATGGCTGCCATTTTCCTGTAGCCATTTTGCGGTAGCCGGCCGCTCGTTTTGGCCTCTAGTGCACACAGCAGCCATCTTTGCGTGGTCTGCCGCGTCCTGGCCTCAGATTCACAGGCTGGATGGACGGTCCTGGATCTCTTGGCACCGGGCCAGGCCGGAAGAGCCTTCCTACACGTGGGGGACGCTAGCAGCAGCAGCAGGGTGGTACAGGCAGCTACAGCAGCGCTAGCAGCAGCACCCGGGGTCGGTGTGGTGAGTCCTCCTGGGAGCCTCAGGGGCCCTAGTGCGGCAGCTTGAGGGGTGGTGTGGGACACACGGTCCGGTCTGGCTGGTGGGTGTCTTCCGGGGTGCGGTGCAATGGCGGCTGAAGCAGGTGCTTCCCAGCCAGAAGTCTCCGGTGGGGATCAGGGAGTGCTGGGACCTGTGGTTCTGCTGGACAGATTGACGGCCATCCAGAAGAA
The DNA here is from genome assembly GCA_018402905.1 of Glandirana rugosa. Taxonomy (NCBI): domain Eukaryota; kingdom Metazoa; phylum Chordata; class Amphibia; order Anura; family Ranidae; genus Glandirana; species Glandirana rugosa. The sequence continues at coordinate 700,984 of BLSH010355349.1, read as the reverse complement.
TTCTTCTCCCGGGTGGAGCCGATCCGTGACCGTGGGGTGGCGAGGAAACAGCCACCCCGTCCTCTGGTGAGGACTCTGAGCCTGAGGGGGGCTCCGCTGTGTCGGGGACCCCCCTGGAGTTGTCGGATGAGCTCGGGGACCCCTCTGATGATGATGAGCCCTGGGGGGCCACCGCGGCTCGTGAACGGGCTCTGGTGGGTTCTTTGGTCTCAGCGGTCTGTGAGACGCTGAAGCTGGGCCCAGCTGCGACACAGGGGGCGCCGTACGCGTTTGGGTCGCATAGGCCGGCCCGGACACCTAAGGTATTCCCTTATTTGTCGTACTTTGATCAGTTTGTTTACAAGGAGTGGAAAGGACCTCAGGGTTCATGCCTATACGCTTTTCTGTGAGTTATCCGTTTGAGAAGTGGAAGTCTCCAAAGGTGGACCTGCCTGTGGCCCGTCTGAACAAGGCGACCACTATTCCGATGGAGGGCTCTCCATCCTTTAAGGACCCGGCCGATAGGAGGACTGAGGCAGTATTGTATTCAAGGCAATGTTCCTGGTCGCAAGGTCGGCCATGCGGCCGGCGCTGGCTTCGGCGCTGGTGGCACAGGCTCTTACGGAATGGGCGGCCATTGTGCACCAGGCTTTGGTGACTTTCCAGGCCCCTCCGGAACCTGTGCAGATGTCAGACTAGCTGATTCAGGGTCTTAAGTACCTCTGTGATGCGGCCCTCGACATGGCTCCCATGCTGTCGAAGCTGTCCATGTGCGCAGTCATTATTAGACATCTGCTGTGGCTTAGATGTTGGTCGGGGGACCAGGCGTCAAAGAAGGGCCTGACGGACCTGCCGTTTGAGGGTGGTCGTCTTTTTGGGGCCTCCCTGGAGGAGATCATCAAGGATTACACTGCAGGTAAGAGTACGTTCCTCCCGGAGCCTAGAATCGGCAAGGAGCCCTGGCGTAGGGCGGGCCCTTCCTTCCCTACTCAAAAGAGTTTTTTTTCGTGTGCCACGTGCCTCAAACAAGGTCTCTCAGCCCGCTAAGGCCTCCGCGGGAGGCCAGAAGCGTCCCTGGCAGCATAAGGCTGAGAAGGCGGAGAAGTCCTCCTCCGCATGATGGGTCGCCCTCGCCCGTTGTTCGGGTGGGGGGACGGCTCTTGTGGTTTGCGGACCGGTGGACCTCTCGGATCTCTGGGTGCGTGAGGTGGTTTTGTCCGGGTACAAGTTAGAGTTCCGTACCCAGCCCCCGGACAGGTTCTTTGCCTCCAATATGAGGCTTCCCCCGGGGCGATGGCAGGCCCTGTTTGGGGCCGTGCAAGTACTGCTCCATCAGGGGTGATTGTTCCGGTCCCCTCTGCGGAACGTTTCCGCGGTTTTTATTCAAATGTTTTTGTGGTTACGAAAAAAGATGGGGTCAGGCCTGTCTTGGACCTAAAGGCCCTCAACCTCTTTGTGAGGGCGCGGAAATTCAGAATGGAATCTGTCCGCTCTGTGGTGGCAGCGCTTCTTCAGGGAGACTTCTTGGCCTCCTTGGACATCAAGGAAGCGTATCTGCACGTGCCCGTATGTGCGCGCCACCAGCGCTTTCTGCGCTTTGCGGTAGGGGATCTCCACTACCAGTTTGTGGCCCTTCCGTTCGGTCTGGCCTCAGCCCCGCAGGTCTTCACCAAGCTCCTAGCCCGAGTGCTGGCTCTGCTGCGGCAGAGGGGCATAGCAGTGGTGGCATATCTCGTCGACCTCTTCCTGCGGGCGAAGTCGGCCTCAGCCTTGAGCGACAGTGTGGGCATCACCCTCGGTTTCCTGTTGGACAGTTGGTGATCAACCTTCCGAAGTTGGTACTGACTCCGTCGCGCCAGTTGGAATATCTGGGCTTGGTCCTGGACATGGAGCGGGCGAAGGTGTTTCTCCCTGCCGCCAAGGTGTTGACGCTCTAAGTTGCGGTGCGGGCCCTGCTGTCCTAGCGGTGGTCCTCTCAGATTTTGCATGAGGGTGTTGGGGCTGATGGTCTCCACCTTCGAGGCGGTGCCCTATGCCCAGAGTCACACCCGGTCCCTGCAGCGGGCAATTCTGCTGCGGTGGGACAAGTCTCAGTTATGCCTGGATCGGGTGATCAGGTTGAATCACCGGACCCGAGGTTCCTTCACCTGGTGGCTGCGGGCCCCGGCCTTGGGGTTGGGGAAGTCGTTTCTACCCGTGGAATGGACGGTGGTCACGACGGATGCCAGCTTATCCGGCTGGGGGGGGGGGGTCCTGGGGCTGTTGTCGATCCAAGGTCGCTGGTCTCCGGAAGAGTCCCGTCTCCAGATCAATGTGCTGAAACTTTGAGTGATCAGGCTTTGCCTTTCCCACTGGTCGGGGAGGTTGCACGGTTGCCCTGTTTGGGTCCAGTCAGACAATGCCATGGCTGTGGCTTACGTGAATCATCAGGGCAGAACGAGGAGCGCGGCGTCAGAAGTGGCCCACATTCTGAGGTGGGCAGAGCTTCATGTGCTGGCAATCTCCACCGTTCACATTCCAGGCGTCGAAAATTGGCAGGCGGACTACCTCAGTCACCAGAGGCTGGATCAGGGAGAGTGGTCCCTTAACCCGGAGGTGTTCTGCCAGATTTGTCAAAAGTAGGGCACGCCAGACGTGGACTTGCTGGCGTCCTGGCTCAATCGGAAGGTGCAGGCCTTCGTGAGCAGAACAAGGGATCCGTTGGCAGACGCGGCGGATGCCCTCGTGGCTCTGTGGTCTCGGTACCGACTTCTCTATGCCTTCCCTCCGCTTCCATTGCTCCCGCGCCTACTGCGCAGGATAGAGGCGGAGGGGATCCCAAACATTTTGTTTAGCCAGATTGGCCTCGGCGTCCTTGGTACGCCGACGTGGTTCGGATGGTGGTCGATGTTCCGTGGCGGCTCCTGCTTCGCGAGGACCTACTTTCACAGGGACCTATCTTGCACCCTGCTTTACCTCGCTGACTTTAACGGCCTGGCTATTGAGTCCCAGGTGTTAAAAGATAGGGGACGCTCTGAGTCTGTAATTCCCACTATGCTCAAGGCGCGTAAGGCCACTTCGCGTAAGATCTATCACCGCACCTGGAAGGCTTACATTGCCTGGTGCGAGGCGGGGGGATGGAACCCCCATCCTTTCTCAGTGGCTCGGGTGCTGGCCTTCCTTCAGCAAGGCCTAGATCACAAGTTGGCATTGAACACGCTTAAGGGGCAGATTTCTGCCCTGGCAATTCTTTTTCAGCGTCCCTTGGCGACGCATTCATTGATTCGTACCTTTGTTCAGGGGGTTCGTCATGTCGCTCCCCAGGTACGGGCGCCTTGGGACCTTAATCTGGTCCTTTCAGTGCTTCAGAAGATGCCTTTCAAAAATATCAGGGAAATCTCCCTGCAGCTGCTTTCGCAGAAAGTGGCCTTCCTGGTGGTGGTTACATCCGTTCAGCGGGTGTCTGAGCTGGCGGCTCTGTCCTGTAGGTCTCCGTACTTGGTTCTACATAGGGACAAGGCGGTTTTGCGCCCTTCTCCTTCCTTCTTACTGAAGGTGGTATCTTCACATCAATGAGGACATTGTCCTCCCTTCGCTGTGTCCACGCCCGTCTCATCCTAAGGAGGTTGCTTTGCACTCCCTGGATGTGGTTAGGGCTCTGCGGGTGTATCTGGCGGCCACGGCCTCTTTTCGGAGGTCGGATGCGCTTTTTGTCGCGATGGATGGTCCGCGCAAGGCGATGGCGGCCTCGGCCACTATTTCCTGTTGGATACGACAGATGGTGACCCGTGCGGATGCTGTTCGGGGCCAGGAACTCCCCTTTCCGGTCATGGCTCACTCTACCAGGGCGATTAGTATTTCCTGGGCTTTCCGACACCAGGCGTCGGTTTCTCAGGTTTGCAAAGCGGCCACTTGGACCTCGGTGCACACTTTTTCAAAGTTTTACAGAGTTGCTGTTGCAACGTGCTCAGATGCTGCTTTTAGCCGCAAAGTTTTGCAGGCGGTGGTGTGAGGCGCGTCTGGCACCTCCCGGAGAACTCTTTTGTTGGGTACTGTTGTTTTTGCCCACCCCTCGTTGTGACACTGCTTTGGGACATCCCCACATATCAAGAATAAGAGGCTGCGTCCGTCAATGAATGATTGAGAAAATAGGATTTTTTGACTTACCGTAAAATCCTTTTCTCTGAGTTCATTGACGGACGCAACACCCACACCTCTTTTGTTAAGTTTGTACTGCTTGCTACGAACTGAGTTGCTGAGCAGGGCAGGAGGGGTTATGCCAAGTGAGGATGGCCCCCTGGGAGGGGCTGTGTCTGCTTTTAGCTGAACTACGTTCTGCCTAGTCCACTCCTAGTGAAAGGTGCATAAACCCCACATGTCAAGAATAAGAGGCTGCGTCTCTCAATGAACTCAGAGAAAAGTATTTTACGGTAAGTCAAAAAATCCTATTTTTTTGCTGTAAAATTACTTAGAACCCCCAAAGATTATATATATTTTAAGCAGAGGTCCTGGAGAATAAAATGGTTGTGGTTACAATTTTGTATGTTGCACAATATTTGCACAGCAGTTTATAAAATGCAGATGTTCAGAAAAAAAATACACTTGAATTTTAGTGCATAAAACAAATATAATACCCATGTTTTTTGTAAAATATAAAAAGATGTTACGCCAAGTAAATAGATACGCAGCATGTCACACGTTAATATTGCACACACCCACTTAATGGCGACCAACTGTGGAACATTAAATTATACATAGGCATTGCTTTAAAAGCCTTTACAGGTTACCAGTTTATGAGGCCTGGTGCTAGAATTATTGCTTTCACTCTGACATTTCGCAGTGATATCTCACGTGTGTGCAATCACTGTTTACATATGTATGCATTCGCATTTGCACATGAGCACGGGGATTTTTTTTTTATTATTGTTTTATTATTTATTTTATTTCAATTAAGTTTGTTGACACTGTACCATTGTTCATTTATTTATTTATTTTTCCTGATTGAACGTTATTACTTTCACAAGGGATAAACAGCACCTCTTGTGATAGCTTTAGATTTATTTTTATTATTGTTTTATTATTTATTTTTATTTCAATTTAATTTTTTGACACTGTACCATTGTTCATTTATTTATTTATTTTTCTTGAGTGAACTTTATTACTTTCACAAGGGATAAACAGCACCTCTTGTGATAGCATGAGCCATGACAGGTCCTCTTTATGGAAAAATTTGGATCTATTAGACCCCCAGATCTCTGCCCTCCAAAGCATCTGATTAGTAAGATCAAACTGATCTTACTTTGGTAAGATCAGTTTGATCAGATGCTTTACAAGCCAGTAACAGCTTGTAAACAAACTAACCGAAACCAGAAGTGACAAAATCCTAATCTACTTGCAGTTTGCCGGACGCATGGATTCCAATGAGGGTTTTTTTAAGCACGTGATTAGAGCCAGAGCCAGCGGCTCTAATTGGCGGCTTCAAAAAAGGGTGGGCTCGGGAAGCAGAGCACTGCGCCCTGAGGCCACCCAGTTATGTGATAATGGCAAATGAATATTCACTATTATCACACTGATTCTCCTCCTGGCCAATCAGGAAGCGGGTCCTGAGACCTGTTTCCTGATTGGCCGAAAGGAGAAGCCATCTTATTGGCCTATAAGGAGTAGGAGATGTACGGCCGCTGTGATGCTGAGGAGACGCATGGAAAGCCCACCGATGGAGCCGGGACACGGAGGAGACCAATGAGTGAGCTGGCGATGGGGGGGTATGGTGCGCAGTGTGGGCTGGAGCGACGAGGGGGGGTCCATCTATGCCCCCCCAACCGATGGAGCACCAGCCGCCAATGCTTTTACATCGTAGGGAACTGCCAGCTGAACAAAACAATATCTGGATCATGGCTGCAGCCATAGCCAAGATATCACTGCTCCCATCTGGATGTACAGGTGCATCATAAGGTTGGGAAGCAGTTAAGTTGATCTCTTTTACCATCTATTACAAAAAAAAAAAAACTGAATGACAGAAAAAGTTGGAAGATACCCACAGTAGTCGTGATTTTCTTACTATCAAATGTTGCCATAGCACATGTTCAAGTAGGTAACAGTAAAGTAAATCATTGTAGTTGCCTCAAAGTCCTTTTATATCTGAAATAACCTTTCTTGGTCATACATGGTCTGTGAAATGCTGACTCTTTTTTTTTTTTACAGTAAGTCTACCTGTGTGTCTACCCAATTTTTCATTGGATATCCTTTTCTGTCCTGCAGGTGTTCTGTTCACGTGCCTATGATGCCACCACACATTTTGAGACCACATGCAATGACATCAAGGACATCTACAAGAGAATGACTGGAACAGACTTTGACTTCGAGAACATGAAACGCAAGCAGAATGACGTTTACGGGGAGGACGAACAGTGAATTGGGCATTTGGCTGGGGTAGGGTGGGATAGCAATGAGTTGAAAAGGAAAAACTACATTTTTTTTTTCCCTGGAAAAGAGGGTTGGTCTGAAATTTTAGAACAAGCATGTGGGGGGAATCATGGTATGTGATGAAGCTGGGAATGGAGGTTGCCTAGTACCAGTAAGCAAAGATACATAGCTAAATCTTCCATTCTCCCTTTGGTCCTCATGATTCCAGTTTAACTTTTTAAGCCTTGGGCTAACACTGTGGTGGAGCTTCAACCTCCTGGTTCCTCTGTGGTTCCGTTTTCAAAATGTTATCTCAGCTGTACAAGCAGCCATACACTTGGTTTTACATTTTTTAGCACACTTAGCCCAGGTTGTCACTCATCTCACAACCGAGTGTGAACATATATGTATAAAGTGCTTACTGATTCTTGTTACTTAACCTTGCCCTACTTACTCTGACATATTCATGGTCAGAGTAGCTTGCAGATGTGTCTTCTGATAACTGGCAAAGGCTTATCTTAACAAATAGATCAACTAGATATTACAATTGTTTGTGTTGTCAGTCTTCACTACGCCTCATACCATGTCACTCAACATTCCAACATTGACAGGATACTAGTGTTCTAAGTCATTGATTCCCTACTTTTACATACTTTTAAGGTCCAAAAATAAGATAAAGCCTTGCAGTTCTTGAGGACCTTTGTACATTTACATATTTTTTTTGTTTCTATAATAAGATATTACCACCGAACATGGGAGGACCTATATCCTGTTGATTTTGTTTCAATGGCTTGTCTTCTTCTGAAGATCTTTCCAACAAAAACTAGACTTTAAGTCTTCCCCAGTCAGTTCTGTGAGGCTTGTGTATCATGTTGGCTTCAATGGCTCCCATGCCAAATGTCTTCAAGTTATGATTAGGTCCCGAGCTTGTTGTAGACTATTTGGCCAGCAGTTATCATGTGACATGGCCGTTTTAAAGTTGGCAGTTAGCCCCATACCACATGAATATTTGTATCCAGTTGGCTTTACAGATAATCAATTACACATTGATTGCATATTGAGCCAACCTTTATTAATTGTCATATAGAAGTCTTATGCCCACGTATTTCTTCTTAGCCAGGTAATTCCACATCATGCCAGGTCTTATTAGAAAATTACTATGGCCAGACTAGAGGACTGGAATGTGGCAGTACATTTCATGTTGAGTGCCTTCAGCAGAAACTTTTTAATACGTTCATTTAAAGAATTGTGTTTAGTAGAGCTCCACAAAAGAAAGGTTCATCTTCTAGAGTCATTCCAACTTCCTGGGGTATCATCAGTAGCGACATTTTTCATGTGAAAACCCATGTTTAAATTTTTTTAACAGATTATCAAGATACGTTTTGCCTGCAGAGTCCAGGGACCTGGGCACACCTTTCCATATCAAGGCCTTACAACTAATCCAAAAAGTTGATTGGTTACATCAAGTATACAACTCATATCAATACCATAGCTGAGTTGGCTTCCATCCCCAGTGTTTTCTCTAACAAGTGGCTTAAAAAGTTACGTTAACATTATTATCTTCCTAACCTAATTTATTTAACTTATTAGCAAACAGGTCTTAAAGCCATGAGTTTCAAAAACAGTATATTCAATTTATGAAGGAATACACTAAAAGAGAAAAGAACAATAAACACCCTAGTTTGCTGGTAACTAGGTGTAGTGGCTGAAGTACAGACTCTATAAAATATTTTATTTAATTAAAAATGTCTTAGAACATTACGCCAAAATAAAAAAAAAATAGAACACTGAAGAGCCAAGACTTTATCACTGAAGACAAGGGACCAATTTCATCACTCATGTACTCGATTCCTAGTAAACCAATAGGCTATGTTTATTTGATGGTTGAATGGCCTCCATGGCTTTGGCAACAAGAACACTTTAAGGGTAGGCCAAGCAACCATATTGAAGTTTTCTGTACTTCAGTCACCACTGTGCTTACAATAATCAACACTACAGGCTACATTATAACTATGTTAAGCTCCACTTAGGTCCTTGTGATTTTATTTCAAGTGTATTTCCTTTTACAAAAAATAAGGGCAGCGTAGAGTATTGATCCTTTTTAACAAGTCACCATGTAGTAGATTCAGTCCAGTGAGATCAGATCCAGTTTGTCAGTTAATATACTTAACTATAAGAGATCCTTTTATACACAGACTTAGTGTATACAGGAAATCCTGTGGTGGTCACTATGTACAGTTCATTTCGTGTCTCCTGAAGGTCAGTGATGAAATATCCCTCTGGTGCCATGCAGTAGTATGTCTTCTGTGTTGGTAACAGCGGTTTATGGAACGTGCCTCTTGCAGTGCTGTTTGCATGGCTGGGTTTCTGGACCTAGGATAAAATACCACCTAGAATACTTTAAATATTTTAAAGGCTTAAATAGTCTGTTAAATTGAACCCACGTTTTGCTGTTATGGTAAATGCCAAATAAGGAATTGTTCATAAAATGTATTTTTGTGAACATTTTATTACATTTTAAGCAATTAGGGTAATATTATAAAAACAAAGTGTGGTACTTGAAGCATGGTTTAGAAACCCTTCCATCAATAATGTTATTAGTGATCCATAAGGAATTTATTTTCTGTTCACGTTCTTCACCAGTTAATCTGTTTCAGAAACTCACCTTATTAGGAGGTTACTGGCAGTTATGAATCCCCTCTTCTTTGCTGGTCACCACTGAAAATTGATCTTGTCTTGTTTGGTGGGTGTCATCCAATATTGTGGTGACTTCTTTTCTTGGTGGGTAACCACAGAATGTTAATGATTATTTTGGTGATCCCCCAAAGAACTGCACCTTTCTCTAGTGGTGGTGACCATCCAAACATTCCTTGTCTTTGGTTGTCTTCATTTTAAAGATGGATCTCTTCTCTTGTAGTAGTCTTTCTATCCCTTGTAGTGGACACCATGAAGTTTGGACCTTGTCTCTTTGGGTGGTCACTGCACATACTATGGATCTCTCTCGTGTTGTGGGTTTATTCCAAATACAGCTTAATCCACTTTGCTGTCTATATAATTTCTTTTTCGAAATGTTGATTGTCTTTTTTTCTCTCAAAATATTTATCAGCTACTTTGCATTGTCTGCCCCCTATAAAAAGATCTTCTTACTAGTAGATATTATTAATTTACTGTGTTTGACAAAAAACAATATCAAGTAAAAATGTTGTGAAAACTCTGTGTCTTGTTTAAGGTTTTACCAATTTATAAAACTTTACACACATTGAACATGTTTGTCTTCGTGTAGGAATAAAGTACAGTAAAATTATTCTAACGTAATTAAATAAAAGGTAGAAACTACAGGACTATGCTTTACACACATAATGTTAAAGTGTTACTAAACCCAGGACCTTGCATTCACTATATCTGGTCTCCCACAGTATACAGAACATGAAAATGCAATTATTTTACTAAATATAAACTGTAAATACCTTTTCTCGTTCACAGTATATAGCAGTCTTGTGACTTCTATCAGTGTCTGGTTAAAGCTTGTAGGAGGAGTTTTCATTCTCCTCTGTCCTATGAGGCTGCATGACCCTTGACCCTCTGTCTGGACAGTGCTTACTGGCCCTGTGCTGATCACATGCACCCTCCAAAAAGAAAAAACTCTAGCAATGCACACCCAACTGAGCATATGCAGAGTGCCTCCTAGGGCTCTGTGCTATCAGCAGATGGACTGGGGACTGTGGAAGAAGGAGAGGGTCCGAGAAGACAGGATCAAACTGCCTTTTTACACAATGAGGAGGATTACCCCTTAGATTCCACAGTGAGTATAACAAGCATGCTTTACTGTATATACAGACTGATTTGACTGTTGCGGGTTTAGTAGCACTTTAAATGAAATTCAAAGGTTACAAACTCGAGGACTGTTACTATTTACTTTTTTACTGATTACTGTTGTCTGCAGTCTTGGAACCAACCAGTCAGCTCTTCACCAGCTTGCACAATTATGTTTTTTGTTTTTTTTTTAAAGCTAAAAAATCTAAAAAAAAGAAACCTAATGCAGTTACCACATGTAAGGACTCATACACTACAATATATTACAGTTTTGGTTTTGGGCTTTGTTGCCATTAAATCTAATTTAAGTTTCAGTTGGCCTTACTGGCCTTCTACACCATCCATAGATTGTGTAAGGCCCCTTTCACACGGGCGGATAGAATGCAGCTTTTAGCTGCGGCTAGATGAAGTTATCTACCGCAGCTATACTGTGACAATGCTTTCCTATAGCCCCATTCACACTCTGCATTTAGCAACGGTTTCGTTACAAACGAATTCGTGCGATTAGAAAAAGTGGATTGGAATGCGTCCAGGAACGGTGTTATGCAGCTAACTGCACCTATCTGCAGGTAAACTGTGTCAGCTACGGATAGCAACGGCAACAAGCATAGAAATCAATAGGAAGCACTTCAGGAATGTCAAGAATGTTTTTACAATGTTTCCACCGCAGCAGCATGTATCCGTAGCTAATCGGAATGTAACAAATGCAAGTAATCGTTGTGCCTTATCTCACTACGGATAGCAACGGCAGGGCAGATCAGCTGTTTCTATCCGCCCGTGTGAAAGGGGCCTTAGGGACAGTGAAAGCAATAAAAGACCTTTTCTCAATGGAGGAGGAGGGAGCAGATCCTGATCAGGAACCTATTCTATTGAATTCAGCAAAGTAATTAGGCCATTGTTTGCAGGAGGTTCAGAGACAGAAGGAGGATGAGGCATCCCTCCAGTGAAGATTTATACAGGATTCAGCTGCTTGCATGACATGGGCCATGTTTCATTACTGGTAAGTTAGGTCAACAAAGCTATAGGGGAAAAAAAATATATATATATTTACCTGTAAAATCCTTTATTGTGGAGTACAGTAGTGGACACAGGTAAATTATAACAGAGGGGTTATATGCCGCACCTTCAGGTGATTAGACACTGGCAAAGCCACTCAAAGCTTCAGACATTCCCTCATAGCAACCCTTCCACCATGCAAGCCTCAGGTCTGTGGCAAACAATTTTAGGACCATAGTCACAATGATGCAGATCCTTTGTCCTGTACTGTACTCCAAAAAAAGAATTTTAGAGGTACATAAAAAAATCAAATTTTCTTTAATATACAGTACAGGACACAGGCCTTCGAATCATAACAAATGGGATGTCCCCCAAACGTAAAATGAGGGGGAAGGTAAAATGACAAATCAACAACCTGCTAACAGACTCCCAATTCAACGGCCAAGACTGACCTTAAACAAATGGCCTGAAACACTTTGTGGCCAAAACTGGCATCAGCAGGGGCCTGACCATAAACCCAGTAAATTTTAATAAACGTGAACTGAAGTCCAGGTAGCAGCTTTACAAACCGGTACAACAGAAGCCTAATGCTGAAGATGTGCCAACCGATTTAGTAGAATGAGCCTCAACCAGAAAAGGAGGCTCCTTACTTTTCTTTAGGCATGAGAAACAATATGATAAATCCACTTGGCAATAGTAAACTGTAAGGCAGAAAGATCCTCCTTAGGGCCCCGGGCAAGATGGAAACTGTGATGGACCGTCCAGCACCCAGCTTGGGTGCCTCTTGTCAAGAACCAGGTATTATAGCTGAGCTATAGAACTAGACGAGAACTAGCTTAGATGCAAACTGGAACTCTTTATAGTAAATTCACGTAGTATATATACCATGCAAGATCAGGTAAGAGCTTGATCACATCATCCTAGACAATTAGCATATCTATGGAACAGCCAATATAAACATACACATTATGTTAATTAACAACAATCCTTGATTAGTCAGGGGATGCCCAGACAATCGGGCAACAAGCCCACAACCCTGGGGACACAAAGTACATTACACATTATCATTAGCATAAACATCCCACTATGGTTTGATAACAAAGTAAAGTGGTTAGATAATTAATCACATCTCCCAAGAGATGAGCAGACAGACAAAAACAATAGGTGACTCAATTAACAATAGGAATTCACACCTAGGAGGTACACAACGGGGCAAAGACACTTAGCATATAACACCTTAAACATGTAGCGCTACCCCCGCAAGAGCCGCTTTAGTATGTTCAGTCCCATACTCTACCTCTCAACCCCAATAACCGTCTCAGTCCCTTCTGGCACACCTGGCAATAATGTGAGTGCAAGCATCAATGAGGAACACACACGTTATTATAAAACACAGAAATTGTCTTTATAGTAGTATTTCTGTGGATAGGCAACAAACATTGGCAATAGGTTCAAAGAATGTGATAGAAGAACATTAACTGAAATTAGGAGTAATATAGCGCAATAGAACATTCAGGTTGCTTTTAGGGGATCCAGAACCTTAGAGTAACCCCAAGAACAGAGCAAGCCCTTCAATAACGATAAATCAGGAAATGGCAATCTGTACCAGACTGCTTACCCTTACTCAAGTTTGGCTCTATGAGTCCAGGCAGGAGGAGAGCAGAAGACTGACCCTCTCTATGTCAGATCTCTCTCTTCTGTCTCCTGGCACCACAAGCCCAATAGCAAACACTGTAATCAAATCAACAGTCAATATCTTAACTTTCTAAATAGGCTGTCCCACACACCCACTGCATATACAGAGCCCTGGATATATGAGTGTGAGGCCATATGGCAGTAGTGACTTCAGTCCCTTTGAAGTTTTATATATGTCTTGGCATCTTCAGCTAGCCACTCTAGTTGGTACACTTAAATTCCTGAATGGCAGGCCTAAATAACATAACTGGCCTGGATCATTAAGTGAAGAATGCAAGATTTTCCTCAGCAGGGTGAAAGGAAAACAACGTCTGTATACAGTGTCTTTCTATTTAAATGGCCTTATATCCTGTGGCACTACAAGTGTCAGCAAGATGACTACCAGCGATGATGCCTATACAAGGTTCAATATAACTCCCATCTGTGCAGTGTCCTTGTTTCCTGCAAATGGGCACAGCCCTCTCATCCAATCCTACAATCGATCAGGCCCAAATAAACTTCCTGGGAAAGGCACGCTTCCCTGGCGGGGACTGGTCACCTCACATTGGAACACTTCTCTGTCGGTGCAGGTGCACCCGGGATCCTCTCTCCCTCAAGCTGGATGTCCTGACTGGTCCCTGAGAGATCGTGTGGTGAAATGACCTAAGAGGCAGCGTCCCTCTCTTAGGTCTTCTCTCTTCCTTTGCTATGCTTTCACTGAACTCCCCTCAGGGAATCAAGGTGGAGTCTCTCTCCTCCTCTCCCCCAGAGCATGCTGGCCTTGTAGTTCCATACTCTATACAAGGCTAAGGGGCCCTCTAGTAAAAGGACTTCATATTCCAGAATTCCTGGCAGCTACCTCTTGCAGCTTAAAGCCCCTTTGATTGGCTCCTGTAACTATTCCTTCCATTGGCTGTTTCTCCCTATACACATAGAAGCAGTGTAATCAGATCCTTCTGTGAGTCTGTGTCTCTCTACACAGATTACATTAAAGCAAAGTTCCACCCAAAACTGGAACTTCCACTGGTCAGATTCCTCCCCCCCCCCCTCAGGTGTCACATTTTACACCTTTCGGGGGGAGGGGGAAGAGGACACCTGTCTTTAGTGCACCTTTGTGCCACTTCTGAATGATGTCTGAAAGGCGAAGTATCTCCACATAGGGCCACTACTCCACCGTAGTCTCCATTTTATCAATCTGGTCTACATGGCAGATGCCCCCCATTCTGGTCCTCTCCTGCCATGCATTATATTGAGAATCGATACATTACAGTACCTTGAAAAAGTATTCATACCCCTTGAAATTTTCCACATTTTGTCATGTTACAACCAAAACGTAAATGTATTTTATTGGGATTTTATGTGCTGGACCAACACAAAGTGGCACATAATTGTGAAGTGGAAGGAAAAATGATAAATGGTTTTCAAAATGTTTTACAAATAAATATATGAAAAGTGTGATGTGCATTTGTATTGCGCCCCCCTGAGTCAATACTTTGTAGAACCGCCTTTCACTGCAATTACAGCTGCAAGTTACATAGTTGGTAAGGTTGGAAAAAGACCGAAGTCCATCCAGTCCAACCTGTGTGTGTGCTTATAAGTTAATAGTACATTGTATACCCCTGTATATTGTGGTTGTTAAGGTGCCCATCTAATAATTTTTGAAATTATTGACGCTCCCCGCTGAAACCACTGCTTGTGGAAGAGAATTCCACATCCTCACCACTCTTACAGTAAAGACTCTACGCAGTGTGATATTGGAGATGTTTAGCTCAAGTCAGTGTTCCCCAACCCTGTCCTCAAGGCCCATCAACAGGTCATGTTTTCAGGATTTCCATTATTTTGCACAGGTGATTTGATCAGTTTCACTGCTTTAGTAATTACCACAGCTGATTCATCTGAGGGAAATCCTGAAAACATGACCTGTTGGTGGGCCTTGAGGACTGAGTTGGGGAACACTGGCTCAAGTGATAGATGCCTTTTTGTGCAGTGAGTCCACATCAGACAGGCATTATAGTTAAGGGCCTGGTAGCCCACATTTATTAAATGGAAAAAACAAAAAAAGTCCATTCAGGAATCGCACGCAGGGGTTTAAACTTAATTAAGCATAACTGAAAACATACCGAGCCACCTGGCTCTCTCTTGTCAGCAGTTCCTCTGCTTGCTTCAAACAGACTTTCCAGCCCCCTGGACTCACTAGCTTCCGTAGTCTCCCAGACTCTCAAAGCTGGCCAGCCTTTCCTGGTCCCTGGGCATAGAATCCCCCTTACATGTCTTCAAACAGCAGCAGCCGGCAGCTCACACTCCATCTTCCTCCACTCTCTGCTCTCACCTGCCCCTCGCTATATGGGCTGTGCACACACCCTGCTGGCTGTCCACAAGACCCAGACAGTTTTTTGTTTTTTTCACATTAACCTTGTTGTCTGACTATAGATTTATGCTTATCCCAAGCATGTTTGAAGCCATTTACTGTTGACTGTCTCACAACCTCTGTTGGTAGTTTAATCCAGTCATCAACCACCCTTTCAGTAAAATAATACTTTCTAAGATTAGTTTTGCACTTCCCCCCAGTTAGTTTGAGGTCATGTCCCCGTGTTCTTGATTTTGGTTGCATATTGAAAAGACTGCCCTCCTGAACCTTATTCACCCACTTGATGTATTTAAAGGTTTCAATCACGTCTCCCCTCTCCCTTCTTTCCTCCAGACTGTACATATTAAGTTCCTGAAGTCATTCTTGATATGTTTTATCCCCCAGACCTTTCACCATTTTTGTTACCTTTCACCATTTTTGTTTCCTGTCTCTGAACTCGTTCTATCTTATCAATATCTTTTTGTAAGGGAGGTCTCCAGAACTGGACACAGTATTCTAAGTGAGGTCTCACTAAAGATCTATATAGAGGAATCAGAACCTCCTTCTTCCTGCTGGTGATCCCTCTTCTGATACATCCCAGAATTCTATTTGCTTTTCCCACTGCCTGGTCACACTGTTTGCTCATTTTGCAATCATCTGAAATAAGCACCCCCAAATCTTTTTCTTCTGTAGTGCTGGCTAACACTGTACCCCCAATGCTGTACCCCCTAAGGGTTGGAGATCCCATCCCACCTAATACGCTTAGGGATCTCCAAACTACAGAGCCCTATCCGGAGATAGCACAATCCGGAGAAAGCTGCCAGAGCAGTTTTCTCCTCTCAATAACTACTTTCTGTAGTCTTGCAGTCAGCAGATGTGCAAACTCTGTGCCCTTTTTAACCCCATTTTCCCAGAGACAGAGACTCCCACTATTACAGCAGTTTAAGGTTAAACCACTTCTCTTCTAGTTTTAGTGAATGGCCGTGTGTCTTTTTAAATTCCCTTTCACGAAAAAACTTTTTCTCTATAGTGGGGTCACCACTACAGTATTTGTACATTGTAATCATATCCCCTCTCAAGCATCTTTTCTCCAGAGAGAATAAGTTCAATGCTTGTAGTCTTCCCCCATAGTTGAGATCCTCCAGTTCCTTTATTAGATTTGTTGCCCTTCTCTGGACCCTCTCCAGTTCCAGCACATCCCTCCTGAGGACTGGTGCCCAGAATTGGACGGCATACTCTAGATGCGGCTGGACCAGCTTCCCTGTCTCTGCTAAAGAAAAGCATCCCCACAACATGATGCTGCCACCACCATGTTTCACAGTGGGGGTGGTGTGTTCAAGGTGATGTACCGTATTAGTTTTCCGCCACACATAGCGTTTTGCTTTTAGGCCAAAAAGTTCAACTTTGGTCTCATTTGACCAGAGCACCTTCTTCCACATGTTTGCTGTGTCCCCCACATGGCTTCTCGCAAACTGCAAGTGGGACTTCTTATGGCTTTCTTTCAACAATGTTTTTTTTTTTCTTGCCACTCTTCCATAAAGGCCAGATTTGTGGAGTGCACGACTTAAGCTGGCCATACATTATACAATTTTCTTGTTCAATTTCCTTTAGATTTACCTTCAACTGTAGTACAAGGATCTGTCTGATTGCATACAAATTGTGTTTTTTTAAAGATATTTTTATTGATTATAAAAGACATACAAACATAGAAACAAACAAGGGCCCATTGGGCATCATATTTAACAAGCAAGTACAAAATATTAGAGATTATAAAACATGAACGAACAATTTATACTACGGGTTACCCGGGAACAAACAAAGATACAAACATACAGA
>BLSH010355349.1:657805-676106 GCA_018402905.1 Glandirana rugosa | reverse complement strand
TCCTTCTCACACCAACAATGGGGCATATTTCCTTCCACTGATACCAAAGATGGGGTACCATTCCTTCCACTGACACCAACAATGGGGTACCATTCCTTCCACTGACACCAATGACGGGGCACGATTCCTCCCACTGACACCAATGACGGGGCACCATTCCTCCCACTGACACCAATGACGGGGCACGATTCCTCCCACTGACACCAATGATGGGGCACGATTCCTCCCACTGACACCAATGATGGGGCACGATTCCTCCCACTGACACCAATGACGGGGCACGATTCCTCCCACTGACACCAATGATTGGGCACGATTCCTCCCACTGACACCAATGATTGGGCACGATTCCTCCCACTGACACCAATGATTGGGCACGATTCCTCCCACTGACACCAATGATGGGGCACGATTCCTCCTACTGACACCAATGAAGGGGCACAATTCCTCCCACTGAGACCAATAATGGGGCACAATTCCTCCCACTGACACCAATGATGGGGCACTATTACTCCTGCTGACACCAATGATAGGGCACCATTCCTCCACCTACTCCCCACAGGCACTGTATAATTGTTTTACTTTCACTGACCACCAAGTCCCAGTCATTTTCCACTCCCACTGGCTGGAAATATAATAGATCGCCGCACAACAATGCAGCGCTCTTACCTGGAAGTGGGAGTAGATACTTGGCTTTGACAGGTATCACCCCCTACAAAAGGTGCCAACTGTGGCAGCGAAGGGGGGGGGGGAAGCAAACAAGCAGAGTTTCCCCTTTTGGGTGGAGCTCCACTTTAAGTAGTGGATGTGTATGGAATATTTTTGGAGCATGAGGATATTGTTTACTGTCACTTTAATGTCCACCATGGAAGGAATGGGAACACCCCAAAGTGGCAGGAAGTCCTGAGACATTCTCCAGCCTATGACATCATAGTTGTACTACAGTGTAATGTTTACCCAACATGCTCACCATGGGTGACGGTCACACTACAGACATATCTAGGGATTTCCTTCATCCACATCAGTGTGCTTGATGGTAACAATACCTACAGAGGGATCGGTTCTCAAAAATGCCTGATCTCTTTTTTTTTTTTTTTTTTCTTTACACCATCGTCGTTTTAAATTTAGCCAAGTGTCATGTTGATGATGAATTGGTACAAATATTTGCCATTTCAGGGAAATAATGGGATTGTCCATTAGCTTGGGAGGATTTGGGCTTCTCCTTTGTAGATTTTTGGACCTGATTGGTTTATTTCTTTATTTTTATGTTGGTTTATTTTTATGTATTTCACATGTTTTTGGGATTGTTTTATTTATTTCAGGTACTTGTATAGCACTGTCAATTTATGCAGGGCTTTACATATACATTGTACATTCACATCAATCCCTACCCTCAAGGAGCTTACAATCTAAGGTCCCTAACTCACATTCATACATGTACTAGGGACAATTTAGTCAGGAACCAATTAACCTGTCAGCATGTCTCTGGAGTGTGGGAGGAAACCGGAGTACCCGGAGGAAACACACACAGGCACAGGGAGAACATGCAAAATCCAGGCAGGTAGTGTCATGGTTGGGATTCGAACCAGCGACCCTTTTGCTGCCAGGCGAAAGTGCTATCCACTACACCAGGGATCTCCAAACTATGGCTCGCCAGCTGTTGCAGAACTACACATCCCATGAGGCATTGTAAAACTCTGACATTCACAGACATGACTAGGCATGATGGGAATTGTAGTCCCTGAACAACTGGAGGGCCATAGTTTGGAGACTCCTGCACTACACCACTGTGCTGCCCATAATGTCTGATGTCATCCGCCTGGCCTGTCACTTTAGGCCAGCCATAGACCGTACGAATTTGGGCCGGTTCCTGCTGAACTATGTATGGGCAGGCTAAATGTACCAAGTTTATCTATTGATCAAATTGGGCACAACCAGCCTGACGGATTTTACATGCGATTATTGGTAGCAGCTGGTATGGCCGCTAGCAATAATCATTGTCTTCTCCTGGCGGGGACGGCTTCTCCTGCTGAGAAAAAACAATAGCTCAGTGGGAGGGATTCCCTTGTCAGCATTGAACCCGTGGTTGCAGGAAGGAAATCTGCTCGGTGTATGAGGATTCTGATGGAGAGCACCCCCATTGTAATATTTTCCGATTTGAAGTTTTTATCCACTCCTTTTTGTTTAACCACTTCAGCCCCGGAAGGATTTACCCCTTAACCGGTTCCAGACCACGCGCATTATATTTACTGTGGCAGTGTGGACGCTTAGCGTGAAACGCCGATTTTTTTTTTTTGTGCGATTCGCGCAGGCGCAGCTAGGGGGCGGTCGTGCGCCGGCGCGCTCTCGTGCCCGACACACTCTGGAGGAGTGTGCCCGCGGCTTGGGCGGACCTGATGTCCGCCGGTGAGCCACGATGTGCTGCTAGAGCCAAAGAGCGGGGAACCGCCGATGTAAACACGGCGGTTCCCCGCTCTTTCAATGGGGACATAGGAGATCTACTGATCCCTGTCACTGGGATCAGTTAGATCTCTTATGCCCATGGTAGCCCAGCCCCCTCACAGTTAGAACACACCCAGGGAACACAATTAACCCCTAGATCTCCCCCTGTAGGTTAACCCCTTCACTGCCAATGACATTTATACAGTAATCAGTGGACATTTACATTTCTGATCGCTGTATAAATGTCATTGGTCCCAAAAAAGTGACAAAAATGTCCGACATGTCTGCCCCAATATCGCAGTACCGCTAAAAATCGCAGATTGCTGCCATTACTAGTAAAAAAATAAAAACCCCAGAATGAATTCTCATCATCCGTAAACGCGGCAACTTTTGCGCAAACCAATCAATAAATGCCGATTGCGATTTTTTTTTTTTTTACCAAAAATATGAGAAATAATATAAATTGGCCAAAACCAATGAAAAAAATGTTTTTTTATATATTTTTTTTTTTGGGATTTGAATTTTAGCAAAAAGTAAGAAATATTATTTTTTTTTTTTTTGCTAAATTGTCGCTCTTTCTTTGTTTATAGCGGTGATCAGAAATGGCGCAGCGGTGATCAAATACCACCAAAAGAAAACTCTATTTATGGGGAAAAAAAGGACGCAAATTTTGTTTGGGTACAACGTCGCACGACTGCGCAATTGTCAGTTAAAGCGACGCAGTGCCGAATGGCAAAAAGTGCTCTGGTCAGGAAGGGGGTAAAACTTTCCGGGGCTGAAGTGGTTAATGACCAGGCCATTTTTTGCGATATGGCACTGTGTCGCTTAAACTAAGAATTGTGCGTTCGTTTGACGTTGTACCCAGATAAAATTGACGTCCTTTTTTTCCCCACAAATGAAGCTTTCTTTTGGTGGTATTTGATCACCTCTGCGGTTTTTATTTTTTGCGCTATAAAAAAAAACGTCAACAATTTTGAAAAAAAATTATTTTTTTACTTTTTGTATGATACATATCCAAAAAAAAATGCAAAAAAATGAATTTATTCATCAGTTTAGACCGATATGTATTCTTCTACAGTTTTGGTAAAACAAATCACAATAAGCGTTTATTGATTGGTTTGCGCAAAATTTATCACATCTACAAAATAGGGGATAGATTTATGGACTTTTCGGTTTTTTTTTATTTTTTTTTTTATGTTTTTACTGGTAATGGCAATTTTTAGCGGGACTGCGACATTGCAGCGGAGGAATCTGATCAGAAGTGACACGTTTTGGGGACCAGTGACATTATTACATTGATCAGTGCTAATGCCCCTTCCGTTCCGCTGACTGTGTGATTTGTCTTCAGGATAAGAAAACGTCTGAACAAGAGGGACCTGGAAGGCGTTGCAGAGGATTCAGGATGCTGGAGCCTTCCTAAAAACCAAAAGGCCGTTTATTATAGTTGGCTCATATTCCGGATTTCCTATGTTCAGCCTCATGGCCAATTGCTGTCGGGATTTGTTCAAACGATGGCGTCAACCAGTAAGGTAAGATAACCCGTGATTGGTGATCTGCTGATCTGCTGGTAAATTTTAACGCCGAACTCCAGCCAAATATTTTTATGTTGATCTGGGTGGGGGTGACCCTATGGGAGAGGTGTCCCTCGATTTCACAAGATGGGATGGAAAATCTCACTAAGGGGGTGTTTACCCACATCTTTGAAAAGTAATCTCTAGTGGATTGCTTTTCAGAGGCAGTTTATAGCTGGTTCACAGGAGGTCAGGTGACGGTACTGCAGCCTTTTGAATTGCCTGGTTTTATTTTTTTTGGCATCCTAAGGTGCATTTTACATTGAAATACAGGAAAAATTCAGAGGGTACATTTGGCAAACAGAACCACCTACCAAACCCGACATGCCGTAATTTTTTTTTCACAAAGTGTCACAGTGGCAACCATGTATACCACCCCAAGCAGCCACCATGTAAAGCCGTAGGTGGGAGGTCGGGGCGATAAAAAGGCAGATCATCCTCCTGTTTTTACTGCCCCTTTGTTAAAGAGCACATAGGCCTCTTGCACACGGTACTGGCGATTGAGCATCTGCTTTTTTGGACATAATTTGAAGCGTTTGTTTTGCGTGTATTTATGTGTGTTTGCGCATATCTGCACGTTCGCACATGCACAATACATTCCTAGGGACGATGTAATCAATATGTATACTTATTTGCACATACCTGCGCAAAATACTGACCGGGAATGCAGTTTTTTCTGGATAATTTTTTTTTTCGCTTAGACACCTTTCACACTGCCGCAACTTGAAATTTGTGCGATTTTGTGGCTGCAATGTTGCTGCGATTTCAGGGAATGCCTGTGTAATCCTGAGGTCTATGGATCTCAAATTGCATCAGTCGGACCAAATTAGTGCAGGGACTTCTTTGAAGTCGCACAGATATGAACGGTTCTCATTGGAAATCATGGGGAACGACTGGTCATGCGACTTTGCAGTCCCAAGTTGCAGGACAAGTCGCACAAGTGTGAAAGGGGCCTTAAAGGGGAGGTCCGCCGCCCCTTTAAAAAATACAAGTCAGCAGCTACACATACAGTAGCTGCTGACTTTTAACATTAGGACACTTATCTGTCCTGGAGTCCAGCGATGTCTGCACCACCACCGATCTTCAGATTGGTTGGGCGAGTGATGCCGCTGCCATTGAGGGTAAGGGAACCCGGACGTGTAGCCGTTCGGCTTCGTGGCTGGGTTCCTACGGCGCATGCCTGAGCCACCGCTGCGCTCTCTCACTGACCCAGAGGAGGCGGAGGGGGGAGCCAGGCTGACGTCAGCGTCCGTGGCCCAGGCTCCTGGATGTGGGGATAAGGACACTTGTCAAAGATGGGTATCCTCTCACCCCTGAGAGGTGCCAAATGTGACACCTGAGGGGAGGAATCCGATGAGTGGAAGTTCCACTTTTGGGTGGAACTCCGCTTTAAGAATATGCAGCACTTGTTTACACGCCTGTGTGTACAGGCACATTGTAATCAATGAGCTGCATTCTTGATCAGTAAAAATAAAAATGCTGTACTGAGCTTTTTCAAGCTGCAGTGTGCAAGAGGTCTAATAGGGACACACATTGAAACAAAGATACATTTTCTCCCCCACATTAGTGGGGTTAGAACTGCTGACATGTTTACCCATGCCAGTTTATTTCCAGCATTTATATTGCACGGGAATGAAGACTGCCATCTGTGGTGAAGCCAGCACATTACACACATGCCAGTGTACAACTAGACACACCACAACAGGGTGCTGAGCTCTCCCCAGCCTACAGCATAGCCACAGCTCATAAGCTAAAGCTTGCCTAATCTGTATGATCCTGAGTATTAGTTATCTTAGATGTGTCATGTAGGCTGCAGCTCAGGTATTTGATATCATATGACCAGGGAGGCAGAAATAAAAGACAGATCTACTTCGGTGTGTTTGTAAAAAGAAGGGTGATATCAGAATAGCCTAGGTGGTGTGCCAACATATTTCATAGGGTGACCATACTCTGTACCAGGGATATGCATTTAGCGGACCTCCAGCTGTTGCAAAACTACAAGTCCCATCATGCCTCTGCCTCTCGGTGTCATGCTTGTGGCTGTCAGAGTCTTGCTATGCCTCATGGGACTTGTAGTTCTGCAATAGCTGGAGGTCCGCTAATTGCATATCCCTGCTCTATACAATCTGATTGTACAATCTCCTTTTAGATCTACTATTAACTTGTGGTGCAAGGGCCTGCCTGATTTTATACAAACTGAATGGAATGCCTAGGGCTGTCCTCATATTCTATAGCTTTTGGTAGATTTAAAAAAGGATTGTATAGTGTATGTCCAGCTTTTAATGTTGACCTCGCACTATACAGTCTGATTCTACAATTTCCTTTGGATCTGCCATCAACTATGTAGTATAAGAGCCTGCTTGATTTGATACTTATTGAATAGATTGATTAGGTTTGTCCTCATATTACATAGTTTTGGTAACTCTAAATTAAACTGTACAGAGATTGTACAATTAGATTAGATAGTGTATAGCCAGCTTTGGTAAGGAGGAGTTCCGGCTTCCATGCTCTGCCACAAATACCATATTGTTATTTGTATACTGTGAAATAAATGAAGTTTAGGCACCTTTATTTTTTAGCAGCAGCCTTGGGACCTAGCTGGCTCAGCCTTAACCAACCAGAATATGTCAACCCAGCATTTCATATTCCTGATATGTGCCTGCTGTGTACTTGTATGAAAAAGTATCCTCTTCTTTTTGTATTGTTTCCTTTGTGTGCAATCTCTGGTGTTCCTGCCAGGCCCTCTGCTTCGCTATTAGAAACGAACCACACCAGGCATTAGAGCACAGCATGGTCAGTTTTCTAGCTATGCTGGAAACTCAGTGTACTCTCCTCCAATGATCAGGCTTGTGCTGACACCCCCCCCCCCCCCCCTGCACAGCCATTCATTGGAAATACAAGTGTGCTGCTGTTTCTCCTCCCCTAGCTCTCTAAGATCCTTATGCAGCTGAGAACAGAGGAATGTGACCACTTATTAAAAAGGAAAAAAAAGGATTTATAATGTTTTTTTATATATCTATACATAACTGTTTTGCCTTTCCTTTCCTTTCTATTTTAAACTGAAAGGGTTGTTGTACAAGGTATGAGATCACATATACTTTAAAGTGGAACTAAATTCTCCATATATACCTACCTGCCTGCTTGCAGTCTTCTTTAGAATGTACAAGGTAATGGAATGTAGGGCACTCTGGATAACAGGACTGGCAGGCGATAGTAGTCCGCAGTGTAGGTAGGGTGCAGATCAGGCAGACAGGTGTCCTGGAACGCACTGGACCTGACCACTGCTGGTCGGCTAGGATTCATCCTATTGTGCTGTGACCTGGACATCCTTGGGACCTCTTTTCTTTTTAATCTCCAGTAAGTGTGTTTTTATTTCTTGGCCTAGAGTCTTGTATTTACTGCACTTAGAAGCGCCTTCTGTTTGTTTTCTTTAGAATGTACCCTGAGCAGCACAGCTCAGCTTACATTCTGGCACAGACCCTGTGTGCCAGGATGACTGTACTCCTGTGCATGTAAAGGACGGAGTGCCGTCATCCCCCACCAGCCTTGAAGATGCCTACAGCTCAACACCTGGAAGAAGAAGATGCCAACAAGGGATCATTGGACTTTTGTGGACTTTAGTTCAGCTTCAAGCTGTTTTTTTTTTTTTTTTATTCAGCCAGTGGGCCAGCCATAGACGGTTTGAATTTTGCCCAGTTCAGCAGGAACCGTCCGAGATTCAAGCCATGTATGGGCAGGCTGAATGTACCCAAGTAAATCGATCAATAAACTTGGGTACAACCAGCCTGTTGAATCTTACATGCGATTATTGCTAGTTGCTGTTGTAGCTGTGAGCAATAGTTCCTGTATTCTCCCGGAGGGGACGGCTTACCCCCGCCCCCCTTCCCACTGGGACAACACAATGGAGGGATTCCCCCATCAACACTGACTGTGTCGATGGGGGAACCGAGTGATTTTTATTCCTGCAACCATGGGTTGCAGGAAAGAAAATTTCTCTGTCTATGGCTGGCTTTACAGATCCCTCCTTCCACACAAACGAGGTGGATGGAGGAGTCCCATCCCCTGCTGGAACACTGTATTCTGACAGCAGCACTTGCCGCTGTCAGAATATACTTATCAGCTCTTTCAGCTGGTAATCAAGAGAAAATTTCCAGCATGTCTCTTCAATCAAAGCAGACCAAAGGTTAGACTTCTGTCCAACTACGTCTGTGCGCACAGTGTATGGCCAGCTTACATATTCTAAAGCTACAAAGTTCTAAACCAACTTATCTCAGTCTGTGAGAGATCATAGACTAGTAGGCATCACAAACAAGGATTCGCCACTCTTTATGCTGTGCTGACAGCTATACAGAAGTGAGTTTTAAAAGTCCAAAAACTATCATTGCGTAAGGTAAGAAGCCCACTTCGTACTTTGGTGTGGGGAAATAAATTGCCATGTATGGCTTCAATCGCTCCCAGCTTTCATGAGAAATATTCAGGGTAAAATTCACAGGCTCCTCTCCTGTGTATGAAATGTCTTAGTAAGAACTGTTACACTAAACCTCATATGACCTTTCCCAGCCAATCAGTTTTTAGGAACTCTTTATGCTCTGCAGCTTGGCCATCTGCAGTCTTGTAACTTTTCATAACCCGAAACACCTTAACAAAATGTAAGGGCACACAATAATACCAGCTCTTTGTATCAATTTCTGCTGTTCATTGATCTCTTCTAAACTGTTTAATTTTGTGACTTGCAGGAAGGTGACTCTGGTCATGGTGGGGCTAGACAATGCCGGCAAGACCGCCACTGTGAAAGGCATCCAGGGAGGTGAGTGACAGTCCTGGTCTAAGCCTAATCGGGGGAAATTTGTCCTACTCTGTCCTACTGTACCCCCGAGGACCGGAGGAGTTCATAGGTACAGAAGAGTAAACCATAAGCACTGCTAAGCAAGAGCAGAGTATGTAACAATTGTTGTAGAGGAATTCATATCACTGTCCTGTGCAGTGAAAATATAATCTAAGTTTATTGAACAAATGTAAATGGCAATTCAACAGCAAAGAGGGCTAAATTGTTTACATTTTGGGATAAATTTATAGCATTTTGATCATTTATGCCTAAAAGCTGATTAACATTTGACATAATACCAATCAAACCCGTTTTATATAACCCTCAAAACCAGGGGTAAGTATCCTTAAAGAGGTGGATATCTACCTGAACAACATGGGTGAAGTCAAAGATCACTGGGCACCTCTAATTGCCTTACTACAGTGTTGCAATCACATTCGTTGCACGGCAACCATGGGTTTAAATCGGGTAGTGAGTAGGCAACGTATTACCTCTTCACCACTTGTTCAACACTAGGATCGCTTTTCAGAGGAGCAGCAGTGCCTGGTCCACTTGTGAGCGAGTCCTTAGTTGCATTCTGCAGCAGCACCCTTAGGGCTTGTTCACACATACAGTTGAGGGGTGGTAAAGTTGTGGCTTTACCGCCCCCAATCCCTGAGGCAGCAGCCAAAGGTGTATACATGCCTCAGCAGAAATGAAGCCCCCAGTTGCTTTTGGTGGGTGCTACCGCCTGCCAGGCGTTACCCATTCAAGTAAATGGGGCCACTCTGCAAGTGCCCTGCAACTGCATGCTTCTGCAGGGTCCAAGGAGTTAAAGCAGGCGGTGAGAAAGCAACACAAAGTTGCCTGCTTTAACCTCTTGTTTGCTGTACTGACAAGGTTGCAGGGCATTTGCAGAGTGGCCTCATTCACTTGAATGGGTCATGCTTGGCAGGTGCTACACCTACCAACCATGAGAGGTGGTATAACTCCTGCTACGGCTATGATATGTGTAAACCTATGGCCACTGCAGCTAAAGGTGGGAGCGGTTGGAGCGGGGGGTGTTAAACACAGGTCTTAACAGGTTTTTCCACCCCCCTCATTACAAATGTAAATGAACCCTTACTGTTCTGAGCCCCCTATAAGGCTGCTTTGACAATGTGCTGTGGTTTACCTGCACTGTGGGTGCAGTAAAGTGCATCTGCGACATTCCTGGGATAGCTGCGCTTTGCCATAGACTTCTATTCTATCCTGCAGGTGTGGTGCGCTTTCTAAAAGCACATCAAACCTCCTGCATTCAGGAGTTTTGGTGTGCTTTCAGAAAGTGCACAAACCCGCAAGATATAATGGAAGTCTAAGGCTAAGTGCAGCAAGCTGCAGGTACACTGCACTGCACCCGAGATATGGGTAAACTGCAGCACATCAGTGTGAAAGCAGCCCTATACTATTATATCCAATGTATTGCGTCACACTTACCCGAAGATTTCTTCTTTCCTGCTGCTGGCACCACTCTGGAAACCACTAGCCAGGATAAGAGGTGAAGAATGCACCGGCTTATGTGGCTCTTGCTCCCTACTACAGCTCCAACTTTACAAGTAGTCCCTCTGCATTGCACTCTGTGTGATGCTCTGGCATGGCAGGTCAGCTAGCTCAGACTGCGATCTACTAGTTGCCGAGCCCCCCTCCAAAACCCTGTGAATTTCCAGAAAACACTTGCTTAGATATTAATGTAGCCTTAAAGAAGAACATTTTTATTTTCCCATACAGTGGGGCTGTGCCTTCACTGCATGGGCTAACTGCTCATTTTTGTCTAGGGGATTGCAGAGCGGAGATATACTCATCTAATCCGCTGATCCTGCGAGCGCAAGACCGGTCCCCACCGCTCCTGTCCCCCCCCCCACATGCTAGTGGTCTTGGAAATGGATTGTTTCTGACGTCAACATACTCATAAACTGACTTTGGACATGAGGACAGCAGGTACAGTCCACTGCTGGGCATGGAAGAGCACTGGTTTCTGGAAGATCGAAGGATCGGGTGAGTATAGCCTTTTGATGCGCCCCTAGTCAAAACTAGCAGTTAACCCATGCACAGCCGCACTGCATGGGAGACAAAAAAAAACTTTCGTGGAGTTCCTCTTTAAAAAGTTCACTTAGAGTAGTATAACCCAGAGTCTCTTACCCATAACAAGTTGGCTTAGTATGGGGCAATCTAGTGGTTTCCATACCAACTACTGTAAACATTTGGCACTTCTCATACTTGCAAAAACCTAAAGGAAATACGGAAAGCTGGGCCTTTTTAGGTGCATAAACTTTCAGGAAGGAAATAACCTCATATGGTTAAAAATATTAATTTATTGAGTGCATACAAAAGTGCCCCATATATAAACCTTGCATAAGTGAGTATAACACCCCCCCCCCCTTATTATTGATTTTCACATATAATTCTGTGAAAAACAGTCAGCATATAACACAATATCCAATATTGGTGTATGATAGATACAAGGTTACTAGGGCTGCAACTAACGATTATTTCCATAATCGATTAGTTGGCCGATTATTGTTTCGATTAATCGGATAGTAACCTTAAAAAAATTGGTGTATAATTTAGTTAATATGAAGTTTTTTTTTTTTGTTTTTTTTAAAGGCAATTTTCTCTTACATATATTTATGCAGTGGTGAATATAAATAACTAACTATATGATTAGGGAGCAAAATCTCTAATCCACTGAGAATAACAGACAGAAGAGATATACTGTATATACTATTAGAGGTTGAATCTGGTAAATATCAGACTCAGAGATCACATTTTTTATTAAAAAAAAAAATTAAATTTGCAGTTTTTCAGTGTTTTTCTGTGTTCAGATGCTGATCTTACCTGAGTCTTTAAAGCATATATGTTTTTTAAGCAACAAAACGTGCTTTACTTACCTGCTCTGTAATTGTTATGCACAGAGCAGCCTTAATTCTCCTCTTCTGGGGTCCCCCACTGACACTTCTGGCTTCTCCTGCCTTCAGAGTGCCCCAATAGCAAGCTGCAAAGTATAGTATAGAATGCCCCTATAGCAAGATAAAAAACCTTTAGATCCTTGGCCTCCACTCACTTCCTGCCCAGGACTACATGTCCCATGAGGCATTGCTCCTTGCACATTCACAGGTTCTCAGGCACTTACTGACATGTATGCCTGGTGTATTGAACTATATGTGTGCTGCACTGTGTATACTGACATGCATGGACGGTATACTGAGCTGTATGTGTGCTGCACTGTATTTCCTGATATGTAAGCAAATAATTAATTCTGTATGCAGGCCAACTAATCGCTGGCCAATGAATCTATTATGAAAATAGTAATCGATTAGTCAGTTAATGGATTGGTTGTCGATTAATCGATTAGTTGTTTCGGCTCTAAAGGTTACAGATCAAATGATACTGTGCTAATGAGGGGTTGGAGGGGCACATCTCAACATGTTTCACAGGTGAGCTTTTTCAGGAGGCATTGAGCTGCTAATGATAAAGAAAAAAATCTTATTTAGAACCAACAACATCTATATGAATAATTTGCTGCTAACAGAGGGGAACAAGAACCACTGTCAGGCTGGTAGCCTGGTTGAAGCCTTGATCAGAATTTCCCCAACACAAATATGGCTGCCTCCATGTGCAGGGCAATTTAAATGGGAGGACATACATGAAACATGTATGTAAAGCCAAGACTTTTTCTACTGTGTATAAAAGGGTTAGAAACTCTGTATTGTTATGTACCTGCTGGGGAGATTCACCTTTACTGTTGGTTCTGGTAACTGTTGTCTCTGGTACGGAAAGGGTTGAGACATCCAACCTTTGAGTTGTAATGAGAGAAGAGGAGGCAAGGGGAAATCTTCCAAGGAGAATCCTTTTCTAGTGACAACTAAGGGTCGCCATACAAGTTACAATCTGTCCCTATAATCAACTTTAGATTTACCAATGTAATAATATAATATGAGCACCTACATAATCTAACCAATCAAATCAAGCAGGCCTTGTACTACATAGTTTTTTGATAGATCTAAATGAGTTTTTTCAATCGCGTGGGGAGCTTAACAGTGGATCTATTCTTACTTTGAAGAGATTGCATCTTACTGCTAAACCAAAATATCACTTTAGGGGGTGGACTATTTCATTTAGTCAAAAAACAATTGTAAAAAGACAACAGATTTTCATTTTAATGAATAATCTCACATTAAATTGACTGACTATGATTGAATATGATTGTATGTACAGTATCCGGTTCATGGTTGGTGGGATGTTTGGGGCCAATTTGGGTCTTTTGTTTACAGACTTTGGAACTCATTCTCACATCCACAGCTCAGTCGTCATTTTCTGTTCTCCAGTTGTGACAAGTGACCTACCCCAACCCTTTGGCTCTTTTGTAACAGAATCTCCGGAAGACGTGGCTCCGACAGTAGGATTCTCCAAAGCAGACATAAAGCAGGGGAGGTTTGACATCACGATATTTGACCTGGGAGGTGGGAAGCAGATCCGAGGTATCTGGAAGAACTACTATGCCGAGTCCTATGGAGTGGTCTTTGTTATCGATTCCAGTGATGTGGACAGAATGGAGGAAACCAAGGAGACAGTCGCTGAAGTTCTGCGCCATCCCAGGATTGCTGGGAAACCAGTGTTGGTGTAAGTAAGGCCACCAGTTAAAGTAGCTGTCTGCTGATGTTAAGGTTATAGGTGGAGTCTGGTGGGCAGAGTGTTAGGGAAATTATAATACCTTGTATGCATTATAATTTGCCTGCGCTAATAAGCGCATTTTTCAGCTCTTTTGCATAATGCATTCGATCGACCTGTGTTGAAGCAGACACACACACACAGACACAGATTGCTTCATCTCACATAGCCGGTAGCAGGGATATTGTCCTGCCTTAGCTCTGGCTGCTGTGTTTATTTATACTGGTCAGACAGGTTTAACAAAAGGAACTGGTGGCTTCACAATCAGCCAATCAGCCTCCAAGGCACAGTCACATGACATGAGCTCAAATACAAATATAACCAATCAATGACACACTTGTTTACATTCAAACTATACAATAGGAAAGGCATGCATGTATGGGGGGGGGGGGAGCTGACCGGCAGGGAAGCCATATGCTTTCCTCAGAAAGGCCACACAACAATCACCCCAGACATGCACTAACCTGCCAGTTACAATGAACCTCTATCAAATACAGTTCTATAAAACTATATTACATAGAGATTATGCTACTGTTCCATTAAAGGGTAAATTACAACACAAAGGAATATAGCTGTAGATTTCTGTGACATTGATCAGATGCCACAGAAAGCCTACAGATCATTATCCTTACATAAAAGGCAATACTAATTCCATAACGCAAGTAAACTGCCCCCAAGCAGATCGATCTGTACAGAAGACAGGGGCCCCCTGATTGACGGTAATACACCCGCGCCACAGAACGTGCATTGCACCTCAAAGATCCGGACCAGCGTTTGCTCCAGCGATAACCGCTCAGGGCGCCTGCTGGCCGGGATGATCGGGCGGTAGCGTGTAATTATCAATTAATGGAAGATTTTCATTGTATGTGGCCTTTCCTCAGTATCGGTTAAAGCCATATTCGCTGTACACAGCGAATACCGGTAAACCAACACTGGGAGACACTGTGACAATGCATAATACACATCCTAAATTTCTACAACAAGAGTCACCTATTGGCTCCTAGTGAGGGGATCTAACATTGCCCCCTCCTTGTTTGCAGGTTTGGGTGTTCACACCTACCTTTGTGTGTTCTATCTATTCGTGTTGCATTATTCATGAAACTGAATATTTAAGAATAAAAATTCAGCAACGTTGGTGGGAATCTCTCATGGTGACCACAGCAGTTGCGCATACCCAAGAACCCAGCACAGGGATCTGGCCAACAAGGTCCCAGAGAGATTAAATTGTCACATGGTTTTAATATCCAGTATTTAGCTAATGCTGAGATGTCAGTTTTGGAAGGAATGAATCCTTAAATGAGAAGTTCAGGAATTGAAAATAAAAAAACAATCATACTCGCCTAGATGGCTGCAGCACTGATCCCCTGCAGCTGTTCCCTCCCACCTCTAGACTGAGAACTAAGTGATCAAACACAGCAGATCACTCAGTTCCTCCCTCCGTTCTGAGCAGAGAGTGATGACTGTTAGTCTCTGGCTCTTTGCTGTGCCCCTCCAGCACTCACTAGGGCACTGGGCTGTGGATGGCTCGCTGAGAGGCTGAGCCAGCTGCTGTTCCAGGCATCGGTGTGGATCCCGACATTAAAGTCAGGATCCCTTCAGAGTCTTGATCAGCTGAGTGACTTTAGCCTGCTGTCAGCTGAAAATGTTTCACAGAAGTGCAGACCAAAAAGTGCACTCCTGGGACCCACAGGAGAAGTAGATTAGGGACAAAAGAGCTTTGGCCTTTCTTCTCTAAAGAGCCCACTAGACTCAACCTACGACTGAAAGTTTCCACAACTGGAGTCGCAACCACTCCCTTCAATTATTCCTCTACATTCTCTTCCACTTTATATACTTGTAGTGCTCAGATTTCATTGGCTTAAAGAATACTTAAAGCATTTAAAAAAGCTGAAACCAGTTGTATACTCCTTTTTGTTTTGTTTTTTCTGTAGCAAGAAAGAATGAGATAAAGAATTGAATGGGGGAAACCATTGGTTGTTTAAACATTATCATTGCTGTGGGCCAAAATGTGCTACTTTTATACAAAAAAAGTATTTCCAGCAGACAAACATAGCTGACCATTACTAAAGTGGATGAAGACCCATAACTATGTACACATATTTGTTTCCTTTTGACAATACAGCTTGGCAAATAAACAGGACCGTGAGGGGGCCATGGCTGAAGCCGATATCATCGAATATCTTTCCCTGGAGAAACTGGTCAATGAGCACAAGTGTCTTTGTCAAATTGTGAGTAACATTCATCTCATATCTATATATATATGTGGTGCTCTCTGCCCGATGATGGTCTGCATGTATTTTTAAGCTAAATTATTTTCCGCTTGTAAATCCAGCCATGTATGCCAGAAGGCAGTTGGATATGAGAGCACCATCTAGCGGTCCAAGGTGTGTCTCAGTCCAGCTACAGGAGCAAACCTGAGCAGATGGATTGCTGAGAGTTCATGTTTATCTCTGGAGAAAGGACTAGGGAGATGCATATAGACACAAGGAATGAAAATTATAGTTTTGGGTCAATTTCACTTTTAATGTCTCCTTTTCAGTTTTATACATTTTTAAACTTGTATCATCTGTCTTGCAAATAAATTCAAGTGCATTTAATAATAATAAATAATAATGAATAAGTGCACCCCTGGCATAGGATTCCCAGAGCACCAGGGGTTCTATAAAACAATGGTCAGCAGCAATTTTCCTCTTTCAGTCTCTTTCTGTGATTGAATTTGGAATTCTATTTACATTCCCCAGTATACAGATGATCACTACAGGGAGCACTTACAAATACTTATGTAAAATATGGAATATTTGGGGTAAATTTTAATTTATTGATTAAAATACACAGCAGGTTGCCTTTGGTAATTTTATTGAAGTGATATTAAATCCTCCCCTTTTTTTAAATCAAATCCCAATCTTGAAGATTACATTTACTTAGTACCTCTCCTCTTCCTGTCTGTAATATTGCCTTTCAGCTGGTTCAGTGGCATCTTATTTCCGCTACCACGCTTTCTCTCATAGCACCCTATAAAGCCACCCTACCGTGCAAATTCCCAGGGTGGGACTACATCTTGGCATGAGCATGCACAGGCAGCCTGAGATGTAATTGTTTAGAAGACCCATCTCTCTCCTGGAAGCGATTGATCGCTGTCTTGGGAGCAGCTGTCAATCACTTTCTGGGAAGAGCAGAGGGGAGTTTTCTCAAGCTGACTGTGCATGTCTGCATTCTAGTTTGAAAAAAAAAAAACGCTATGCAAGGGCTGACGGGACATTTGGTGGCTTGTCAGAGGATTGGGGAGGATTGCAAGAAGTAGAACAAAGGATGAAGCTATAAATGGGTACTAGTATGTATAGTTTTGAGGAAGGGGGGTTGTCCTCTGAAACACATCAGCTTTTCAACCGCAGCATTTTTGGACATCGCCTATGTTGGGATTGTGATTTGACAAGCTTGCATCTTCTCATGTTCGTGAGTGTGTTTTTGGCGATTTTATTAATTCACTAGGCACTTTGTGCCCTCCTGTGTCTTCTTGCAGGGTACTAGTATGTGACTTTAAACTGCTTGGACAATAGTTCTTTATCACTGAGTGCTACATTTGTCTCTTGTTTTTGGTGCCACTTTAACAAATCTGTTGTAAGAGAAATATTAAGGGTAGTACTGCTGACTTGTCATTCTGTAAATGCTAGTTCTCTGGCTGGCTGTCATCAAGCTGGGGAACTAGCAAGCCAATGTCTGGAAAAATAGTGAAGCCAATTACTACAATCATGATTGCTTATTCCAGGATTGGGCTGGCATCAGGACTACTGTATATCCTCAATGTACACTCAGTCTGTACACAGCACACCCTTCTGTCAGGGTCTGTTTTAAAGGTTTTAGTATACTTAGATTGGAGCATCACACATTTTTTGGCTGATAATGCTTTCATTGGATTTTCTAATACACATACACTTAAATGATAACCTTTTTATCCCTTTTTAGGAGCCGTGTTCTGCAGCACTCGGTTATGGGAAGAAAATTGATACTCACATTAGGAAAGGGCTGAACTGGTTATTAGGAGTCATAGCAAAGGACTTTGAAGCATTACATGAGCGCATTCAGAGAGAAACAGCGGAGCAGAAGGCCCAGGAGGAGCAAGACAAACAGAAGATCGCTGAGAGGGTGAAAAGACTGAGGGAGGAACGGTAATCGCAGAGTACAGCTATGATCACTTTCCAAGGAGAAACCCAGCTACAACCTAAACACACACAGCACCCTGACAAGCCTCTGAAAAAGGCCAGCCAGTATAAACCTATTCATATAGATAGATCACACTTCCAAAAAACCTACAGCCAAGCATCACACATTTTTCCCATTCAAACACACCTTTAACCACTTGAATACCGGACGTTTATACCCCCTTCCTGCCCAGACCAATTTTCAGCTTTCAGCGCTCTCACACTTTGAATCTCAATTACTCTCTCATGCTACACTGCCCACACAAACTTACCCTTTTTACACACTACGAACCGACATCCAAAAAACCTTCACACTAGATAGATATACTTATCCAAATATGACCGACCGGAAAAAGTCTCCGAACAGTCCCACGACACACACAAATCCAACATCGACCCAAAGAGGAACCTTTCACTAGTATCGACATGAGACGCTAATGGCAAGGAGGGAGTCAGAAAAGTGGGAGAGTCGCTAGAAGACAAACAGAACGAGGAGGACCCGGAAGACGAGGCGACAAAGAGAGACTTACGCGAGTACATTACGAAGTTTCAGGAAACGATACTGAGGATTATTGGTC
>BLSH010355349.1:643894-656529 GCA_018402905.1 Glandirana rugosa | reverse complement strand
GTACTCGGGTACTTTGATGGGCAGGTGACAGGTACTCGGGTACTTTGATGGACAGGTGACAGGTACTCGGGTACTTTGATGGACAGGTGACAGGTACTCTGATGGGCAGGTGACAGGTACTCGGGTACTCTGATGGAAAGGTGACAGGTACTCGGGTACTCTGATGGACAGGTGACAGGTACTCGGGTACTTTGATTGACAGGTGACAGGTACTCTGATGGACTGTGACAGGTACTCTGATGGGGTGGTGACAGGTCCTCTTTATTGGGGGGGGGAGTGATCAGTGTGCTTGGTGTACAGTAGGCGGTAACGAGCTGTTACCGCAATCTCCCTGTCACACACGATCGGTGTGTGACAGGGAGAACCGCGGTAACAGCTCGTTACCGCGGTTTGTTTACATCACATGACCGGCTGTGCGTGTCATGTGGTAAAGAGCCAAATCTATTGGCTCTTTACACAGATCGGAGCTGGGCTTTGTCCGAGGGACAAGCCTCAGCTCCGATCGCCGCGCTGCGCGCCCCCAGGGGCGCGCACGAGCGGCGTGCATGTGAGCCTCGTTTGTGACCGGCTGTGATTGGACACAGCCGGTCACGGGGTAAAGAGCCAATTTTATTGGCTCTTTACCCCGATCTGGGGGGGACACAACCGAGCGATCCGCGAGAAGCGAGAAGCGGAGGACGTCATATGACGTCCTCCCGGATCGACAGCCAGTCCCTGCCGACGTCATTTTACTATACGTCGGTAGGGAACTGGTTAAGTACTAAAGCCTAGTACACACGATCAGAAAATCAGATAAAATATACCATTTTCGAAGTGATCATACAATAATGTGATTGTTCGTACACGGTTTTTGAGAGACGATCACGACCAGTCATGTGAAATTATCCGAAGGGACAAACACAATTTGTTCTCGTATGATACCAGAACAAACAATTTTTGTTTAATCAGAAGAGTATTCATCAGAAAAAAAAATCAGGAGACCAAGACAACACATGCTTAGAAATAAGAGTTTTCGTAACCTCTTCATTTTCAATATGAGACTAACATGCAAAAAAAAAACTGAATGATCATTTGTCCAATATTCTCATTGTGTGTACCGGCTAAGACCTTGAGCATTTAATTAGTCTCCCAGTCTGATTTTGTGGGCCAGATTGGGTGGCAACCAAGTGTCTGTAGGGCTTTGCACGACTGCCCCAAAATAAG
The DNA here is from genome assembly GCA_018402905.1 of Glandirana rugosa. Taxonomy (NCBI): domain Eukaryota; kingdom Metazoa; phylum Chordata; class Amphibia; order Anura; family Ranidae; genus Glandirana; species Glandirana rugosa. The sequence continues at coordinate 655,326 of BLSH010355349.1, read as the reverse complement.
CCTTCTTGGACAATGCCTAGTTATAAAAATTTTAAGGTGGGAGTAAGCTCCCATCTCTGACTTTTACCTATAGGTAAACCTATAATAAGGCTTTTCTATAGGTACTGTAAATATCTCCTAAATGTGCACAGTTTAGGAGATATTTACAGTACATGCAGCCGGTGACGTTACCGACCGATGTGCTCTGAAGGAACGGCCACCCGTTCCTTCAGAGTCCTGTACTGTAAGCGGCAGCTCCCACGGGCATGCGTGAGAATGACGTCATTGTGGCTCTGGCCACTCACACAGCCGGAGTCTGCAACCCAGAAGGAAGACCGGGTGAAGATGGAAGCCCTCTCAGCGGTGACAGCAAGGCGCTGGGGGGCTTCGTTTTCAGGCAAGTTTCACATAATAGTATGTGATGCTTACTAGCACATTATGGCTTTACCTTGCGGGTTGCAAAAGAAAACACACACACTGGTTTACTACCGCTTTAAAATATGTCCTTTGGAGAGAAGCATGGATCTTTTCCTTAAGGCAGTGGTTCTCAACTCCGGTCCTCGGGACCCCCCCCAACAGGCCAGGTTTGCAGGATAACTGAAATACATCACAGGTGATATCATTTGCTGCTCAGTGATTGCAATGTTCTAGTCTGCATCTCCCCAAGGTAATACTTAAAATCTGGCCTGTTGGTGGGTCCCGAGGACCGGAGTTGAGAACCACTTCCTTAGGGGGATCTTTCAGCACAAGTTTCATTTTCAAAATCCTATAAATTGAGTACTAAAATTGAAAACTAAATTATTATTTTCCTAGTCTTTATAAATAAGCCCCTGAGTCAAGCACTGCTTGTTCTCTGTGCTTGAACATGCAGCAGTTTGATTCTCACCCGCGAATTATATTCTTGTTCCTCCAGCTTGTTAGAATAGTTAGTTAATCTCGTTGAGAAAAAGACACACATCCATCCAGTTAAACCCACATAAAAAAAAACCCATAAAACACACACAAATTGAAACCTCCATATACACAATCCTAGACCTACAGTTGATCCAGAGGAAGGCATAAAAAACCCCAATAAAGCGTGATCCAATTCACTCCAGTGGGGGAAAAAATCCTTCCTGATCCCCCAAGAGGCAATCGGATATTCCTTCGATCAACTTTACCTTTAAATATTAGTATCCAATTATATTTTGTACATTTATAGTTAATAGAGGTGTGGCTTTGGCAAGAGAGCTAATTATTTCTACAATTGATTAATACAAGATGTATTTAATGCTCCTATTTCTAGAGAAGAGAGGGAGCGAGAAGAAGCGGAGCGGGAGGGAAGAAAACTTGTGGAAGAAGACACATCTGTTCCTATGGTCAATCCATTCCAACCCATAACTGCTGTTATCATGGAGGTATTGTCATTAAATTATTTAAAAATTATACGTTCTAAGGTTACCCACAGACATGGCACAGTGGTCTCAAGTCAAATGTCTCTTGCTTAAATTAAGATAAGGGAACTGAAGAAGCTCTTTGCCGTCGAGTCTTTTTATTTTCTTCAATTGAATCTTCGTACAGAGCTCTTGATGGAGAAGACACATCTCTAACTTATTCAGCCTTATGTGTTGATTTCAGCTTGAGCTGTTGAACTCTGTAATCAGCAGTCTTTTGCGATCCTCAAAACAAAGTGATGTTGAAATAAGTTCAGTTAAATGTTTTTACTTTTTATCATCAAAGGCACTCTCTTAACCAGACCGTGTTAAAGGAAACTTATGTGAGAAACATCCAAACTGTCATCGCTGACCTCTCCTTCTAGAATTACTAGTTTCCTGGCTGTCCTGCTGTCCTGCTTATCCTGCAGTTTTAATTCCAAATCATTAACCCAGAAGAAGTATGCGAATAAGGACTGACCTGGTATGCATACTGTTCTGATACAGTTTTTTTTTTCACAGAAAGAGGTGATCTCAAGCAGTCTTTGAAACAGATTGCCTTCCAAGGCGTGCCACCGTCCTATAAGTCAAAGAACAAAATATAGGGGAAAACTTCTGTAGAAAAAGTTGGATTTTGTTGGCACACACGAGACTAAAAGGATATGATAAAATACATTTTATTTCATACAAAATGTAAAATGTCTATAAAAAACAAAAATGAATAAATGGCATAACGGGTACCCATGCAAGGGGAGTACTCAATCAGAGCATAGACCATCTACAGAATATAATACTTGATTACATCAGAACATCATACGTAGTACCAAATACTGTGTACGTACAATAAGTCGATATGTGTTGGTCGACGCATTTCGCTATTGAGCTTCTTCTGGAACTTGTCCTTGCAGATTGTGGTTGTGTGAGCTCCAAAGAATAATGATCCAGGGGGCAGACACAGAGGATGTAGGGCTGGCTGAGTTGAATAGCGGAATATGTTTTATTGAAAACCAAAGAAGCATAGTATGTTCATCCTATTAAGTGGTATTAACAAAGTGCTTCAAAATCCATATGTGTGAGGTATCGCTCATATGGAGTCAGGTGGTCAGGCCAAATCGATAAATCCTCCAAGATAGTAAATTAGCTGAACAATAAGTCAGAGAGCCTGGGGGGAAGATAGACAATGCATCTCCCGAAATGACAAAGGGAGTCATAAGAAATATATGGATGCACCAGTCATGTCTACAGCTTGCCTGGAGAGTGAGCATATGGTGTCCTCCACCATGGACGGCAGCCTTTCTGTTTCCCCCCTGAAAGATTATAATCAAGCAGACCATGCGCCACAAATGTAACATCTGCTTTTATTTTCACTGCTAACCCTCCCCCCCTTTCCCCCCCATGCCAAACAGTGTAGCAAAGGGTGACTTTGCCAACCTTTTTGTAAGATCCCAGACACTGCTGAGCAACCAGAATCTACAGTAGCTACAAGACATGACTGTCCTCCCAAGAGGCTTTGGGTACTGCTGAGGATCTCTCTGAAAGGATGATAATGTCACCCCCAGTAGTATGGAAGCAGTGGGTAAAATGACTACCTTTCCCAGCAAGCTTCTTTTTTTCATCTTTCTACAATGTTTTGTCTTGGGGGGTAGCAATGGAAAAAAATACGGTAGAGCTTGCCAAGAAATACAAGGCCCATCATATACATTACCAATTGAATTTTTGAATTTATGACCGATCTATTATCAGACCAGTGAGAGTTGATGGACGATTGTTACTATAGTGCAGGGATTTGCAATTAGCGGACCTCCAGCTGTTGCAAAACTACAAGTCCTATCATGCCTCTGGGTGTCATGCTTGTGGCTGTCAAAGTCTTGCTATGCCTCATGGGACTTGTAGTTCTGCAACATCTGGAGGTCCGCTTATTGCATATCCCTGCTATAGTGCATTTAGCTTCTTTGTCTCTGCTGAACTTCATAATGGACAATAATAAATTACTCTTCCCTTATCTGACCTGCCAAGTCCAGAAATGCTCTAATGCTAGAACACTCCCCACTGGTTCATTCCCCTTTTTTATGTTTTGTTAGAATGAAGAAAAAATCAAGAAAGAAAAGGAAAAAAAGAAACAAAAAATTCAGAATGGAAAAATTGGAGCTGAAATCCCCCTGGAGTCAAAGGCTGATCAACAGGAGGCAGAGTCGGACAGTGAGGGCGGTGACAGCAGCCCAACATCGCAAGATGAATGTTTAATGGACTCGTACAAAGATGCTTTAAACCAAAAGCTGGAGCAGGATGAGAAGAGAGAGACAGGTACTCTCTTTGAAACTAGATGCTTTTGTATGCTAAAATATTGTCCATTTGTGTACCTTCTTCTTGCTTGTCTCCATGTCTGGACATCAGTACATGGCCTGCTGTTTTGCCATTGTCCACTGTGGTCACAATCCGGTGTCTGGAACCCAAGTACAGGTTCCTAGCTATTGATCACTGCCAGTGGGCAGTGCTCAGCTGGCAAATCAACATCGCCATATTACTGTCTTATTCCTGTGCTTGTTCTTGTGATGCAGATAGACAATTAAACAAATACTTTGCATAAAACTACTATAACATAATAACATTTACTATTAGATAAATGATGAATTTTTAACTGAACATCACAAATCATGCTCACAGTGGGGGGTGTCAGCATTAGGTTCTGGGGTCTACAGTGGTTAGAAAATGGAGAAAATGAAACATAATTTGGAATCTAAGACTAATTTAAAATCAACTGTTTTGCTGGAAATTTGTCACCTACAACTGATTTAGATTAAGTCTCCAACTCAATATTGAACCCTATGGACTAAGACTGGGATGTCATCAAAATTCATGTGCATGTAAAGGCAGGCGTACCAATACTTTAGGCAATATAGTGTAGATCAGGTTTCCCCATCAAAGTGCCCCCTTTACATCAGGTGCCCCCATCAGAGTGTCCCAGTCAGAATGCCCCTTTACATCAGGTGTGCCCATCACAGTGCCCCTTTACATCAGGTGTCCCAATCACAGTGCCCCTTTACATCAGGTGTCCCAATCAGAATGCTCCTTTACATCAGGTGTGCCCCTCACAGTGCCCTTTACATCAGGTGCCCTAATTAGAGTGCCCCTTTAGACCTGTAGACTGGCAGAACCCATCAAAGTGAACAGTGTTCTTGTACCTGATGGACATTTGTCTGTAGTCAGCCAGGCAGGGGTTGGGAGCTGAAGAAGAAGTGAGATGCGGGGGCAGGAGGTGTTTGGAGAAGCTTGCTGCAGGGGGTGTGCACATATGGGACATCATTGGTTGCTAGGCAGCCAGCGGTCCTAGCAACCAATGACTGCTCAACAGTAGGGATCCAGTGCTGCAGACTGGAGGGGTGATGGTCTGGACAGGAGCATCACTTGGTCCAGGTCCCGACCGTAGTCTCCATTTCGTGACCACTGTCTTAGAGACTCCATCCACAAGATCCGCCTTCTGTACTCCCTGGCTGTGTTCCTACTTGCCTGAAATATTTTGGGGTTCATTTCCTTCTTATGTGTTTCTTTTCTTCCTGTTCTCCGTAATATGAAATAAATGGAAAAAAAAAAAGCCATTTTGGTGTCTAGGACCCCTACATAGTGGCATTAGCAGCTTTGCAGAGAACTCAGGGCAGGGGTCCTAACACTAACCATGGGATGGTATTAATCCTCAGCATCAACCAAAAACTGAAATATCAGGTTTGAGCGAACCGACCCTTTAATTCTATACATATCTATATATTTTTTTAGATAATGCAAAAAAGAAGCTGAAGAAACTAAAGTTAAAAAGAAATAACAGAATAGAGCCTCTTGGTCCTCAAGAGGCAGAGACAAAGAGCCCGGCTACACCTCCCCCACAGTTACCTGGTAAGTAGAGGCTTGAGTTGCTCAGAAGATGCTTTGAACTGAAAACAATCCATTCTATACTGGACAGCACCAGGCAGGAGAAATGTTACAAGTCCTGAACCTCATTCTCCGTCCATTAAGAACACCTGAGGCAAAACCTCTGAACATGCTTTGAGCCCTACCATGGTGAAAAATTAAGTTATTAAAACCAATTGAATTCATTTATTTGCTCATGAAAGGAGCGCTTCATAAAAATTTCTGTAATATTGACATGTCTTTACTTTTCTATAGTACAGAGATCGCTTGAATTTGCCTCTATTTTTATGCTATCTTATTAGTTTGTGTGTAAATTATGTAATATTGTACCATACACCAGTATTTATGTCTGTAAATAGTTTTTAAAGGTGAGATGACATTTTGAACCATAAAAAGATTGCTATCGCTTATATTCGCTGATGTGTTGTAGATTGCATGTGATATGATTTTAGGGGTAAAGGGCCTTTTTACTTTCATCCAAAAGCAGGCCACTGTATCAGACCAGTAGAGCCGGGGTCTGCTTTTGTGTTAACAGTGAAAGTCCCCTTCAAAGTGTTCACTTTCCACAAGGATCATCTTTTGGTGCCTTGATTTGTTATATTGAGCGAAATTGTGTTTTGTTTTCCCTGTAGTTGGCTGGGGAACCCCAAAAGTTACTAGACTTCCAAAACTTGAGCCTCTGGGAGACACCCATCATAATGGTAATTGTACAAAGCCTTCGCCTTCAGCTTCTTCGCATGCAAATCCATTTTCCTTGGTATTAACAGCACTCACTGTGTCATTAACCCCTGGCTCATGCATGGCTCTTTTCATATGGAAATTGGGTCTAACAAGTGGGGATGGTGTCATCTGTGATCAGTGGCAAACATAAATTCCAGATGACCTTTTTTCAATCCAGCCCAAACTATTTATTCAGTTTTGAGTGGTGTAGGGACGTTAGAACCCCTGTTAGGTTTTTATGTATAATCAGAAAGGAATGCAAGCATGCTAAATCCAGAAAAAGTTTATTGAAATCCCATATCAGAAGAAAAAAATTCTGGACGAACATTCTGCACACTGCTATATATCTTTTCTGGCAAACTTTGCAATGAAAAACAGTTTTTTACATATTGCAATACATGCTTAAGCTGGCCAACTGCGTCAAAGTAATCTCTCTGATGGCCAGTCCTACTCTGCTCTGCCAATGCCAGTGCTACGGTAGACACAAGGCAAACAGACACAAGGTGGGGGAGTGCTACTAGGTTTAGGTCTGGTCACCGACCTGCAATGCAACAGAAACAAGATATACCTGTGCTCAGATCGGGTGCTAAAGGGTGTGAGTGCATGTTAACTCTACAAATTCTGGATGAACCCTCTACACACCACTATATATCTTTTCTGGCAATCTTTGCAATGAAATACGGGTTTTTAGTACACACATATTGCAATACATGCTTAAGCTGGCCAACTGCATCAAAGTAATCCCTCTTTTGGCCAGTCCTACTCTGCTCTTCCAATGCAAATGCTACGGTAGACACAAAGCCAACATGGAGCAAACAGACACAAGGTGGGGGAGAGCTGCTAGGTTCAGGTCTGGTCACTGACCTGCAATGTAACAGAAACAAGATATACCTGTGCTTAGATCCCAGTAGCGTGTACATATATATAATCTACCAAGTGCTAAAGGGGTGTGACCACATGTTAACTCTACAAATTCTGGATGATCCCTCTGCACATTGCTCTATTTCTGGCAAACTTTGCAATGAAAAACAGGGATTTTTTGTTCACACATATTGCAATGCATGTTTAACCACTTGCCGACCGTATAGTCTATATATACAGTGGCAAGCCAGCTCTCCTGCATAGGATCACGTACCTAGTAAGTGATCCTGCACTTCTGGGTTTGCGGTGCACACGCTGTGATTGGTGGGTACGGCGGACTTGATGTCCGCCAGCAACCGCCGAGGCTTTGGTACACTGACAGAACGGCGGTCTGCCTATGTAAACAAGGCAGATCGCTGTTCTATCACTACAGCAGACATGGATTCTGTGTCTCTGCTAAGCAGAGGCACTGATTAATGCCTTCCCCCTAGTACAAGCACCCCCCCCCCCCACACAGTAGTAAAGCAAATGTTGGGCACACATTTAACCCTTTGACTGCCCCTGGTGTTAACCCCTTCCCCGCCAGTGTCAATACAGTGACAGTGCATATTATTTAGTACTGATCACTGTATTAGTGTCACTGAGCCCCAAAAAGTCAGTTAGTGTCCTGACTGTCCACCACAATATCGCAGTCCCACTATAAGTCGCTGATCACCGTCATTACTAGTAAAAAAAATAAAATAAAACATTGCATAGTTTGTAGACGCTATAACTTATGCGCAAACCAATCAATATATGCTTATTGGGATTTTTATTACCAAAAATATGTAGCAGAATACATATTGGCCTAAATTGATAAAAAAATGTCATTGTTTACATTAGTTTTATAGGATATGTTTTATAGCAGAAATTAAAAAAAATATATATTTGCAAAATTGTCAGTCTTTTTTTTTTGTTTGTTTATAGCGCAAAAAATAAACACAGAGGTGATCAAATACCACCAAAAGAAAGCTCTATTGGGGGGGGGGGGATATAAATTTTGTTTAGGTACAGCGTTGCACGACCACACAATTTCCAGTTAAAGTAGCGTAGTGCCGTAATGCAAAAAATGGCCTGGTCATGAAGGGGGTAAATCTTCTGAAGCTGAAGTGGGTAAGCTGGCCAACAGCGTCAAAGTAATCCGTTGTATGGCCAGTCCTACTCTGCTCTGCCAATGCTTCAGTTAAACATGTATTGCAATATGTGTGAACTAAAAATCCCTGATTTTTATTGCAAAGTTTGCCACAAAGGGGTATATAGCAGTGTGCAGAGGGTCCATCCAGAATTTGTAGTGCTAACATGTGGTCACATCCCTTTAGCACCTGATAGATTATATACATGTACAAGCTATTGGGATTTGAGCACAGGTATACAGTATCTTGTTCCCATATCAGAAGAAGAGACACCAATGTTTGGAGAGCACAGCGTTTTATTAGGTTTACAGATAGAGATGACCGTGACCATCTCTGTTTGCCACCAAAGAAGGGGCACTGTACCCTGGAAATGTCAGCGTTCTTTTTTCTTCTGATATGGGGCTTCAGTACACCTTTTCTGGATTTTTCAAGTCTGCCTTTTCTTTCTGATTGTATTTACACAGCATCACTGTTTAGCTGTGCACCCACCCTTATTGAAGGATTTCAAAGAAGTTTGTGTGGTATAGTATGATGAACTTAAGATTTTTACTATAAATTTGTGAAACAAAAAAAAAAAAGATTTTTATTAGAAAGGCACAGACAGCAATTTCCTGACAGCCTCTATAGTTTTCCCACTTTATTAAACAAAAATGTTCTTGCTGCAGGCTGTGTCCCTATTGGAAAGATTTATCATGACTTCCAATCCCTCTGATTTCCTGTCACTTGGACAGGAAGTGATGGGAAATCCTACAATGGGGACACATAGCAGTAAAAACCTAGTTCTAACCTCTTCCTGCAATAAAACAAATAAAAATAGCTTGGGCTAGGGTACAGTCTATGTACCCTATTGACATATATGGAGTGATGGTATGTATAGGCCAGTGGCGGTGAACCTTGGCACTCCTGATGTGTTGTAACTACATTTGCCATGATGCTCAAGTACAATGCAGAGTAAATGAGCATCATGAGAAATGTACTTCCAAAACATCTGAGGTGCCAAGGTTCGCTATCACTGCTATAGGCCTTGTTGCCATGAAAGTTTCATCTGGGAATTCACAGAGTACCTCAAGCACCACTACCCATGTCACATTGTTCACTGTATCTGTGCCTGAACTGATCTCACCCCAGCACTGCTAGTGTCCCTTCCTGTCAGACCACCATGCTACTATCCACTGTCGTTGGAAAAAATAACAGATAAAAAAAATAATCTAGCATAAACAATTGCTACACAAACCATATTGCAAATAAATATTTTAATCCGCAGTGCTGTCATTTTCGGTAAAATTCAATGCAATATGGCAGCCAGTTGGTATACAGAACACCCTCAGAAATTTAATTTCTTGCTTGTCTGATTGGCTCACTGATTTCCCCAGAAGTCTGCACTAAGATACAAGTCAGTTTTTAGGCAACAAACATTTCATTTTTGGTGAGATACACCCAAAGGGACCACATCTACAGGGATACAGACCCTGCAAGTTTCCTCATTAGAATACTGCAAGTGCATCAGCTGATTAATAATGAAACAGTCACTCCCATTCAGATTCACATAAACAAACAGCTTTTTTCTCAGAGCAAAAGCGGGTAGGAATCTGCAACAAAGTTTATTGAAATCTCAGCAATGTATGTAGATCACCCAGAGCAGATTGTTTTTTTTTTCCTCAACAGAGGTAGAGGTATTCTTTAAAGTAGCTCTGTCATTTAAAAGAAATAAAACAAGCTGCTCAGGCTGAATGTTGGCTGCTCTTAAAGGCGGTCTCAGAGCTTGCCTGCTTTGTCTTGCTGCCATATTCCTATTGGCTCACCACTGTTCTGGGTTGTCGCCCTGGCCAGTAAGAATTTGTATAAGGCAGGAGAGGGTGGGCAAGCTCCATTACTACAGAAAGCGGTGGATGAGAGCTGCTGTACGTATGTACACCTCTAGTACCTTACTTCATACATGCAGGGGGCCCATGTCAGCGGACTTTGATGGTCAAATGCAGTGTAATTTTGATATCCGTTTAAGGCAGTGGTTCTCAAATCCTGTCCTCAGGACCCACCAACAGGCCAGATTTTAAGTATTACCTTGGGTAAATGCAGACTAGAATGCTGCAATCACTGAGCAGCAAATGATATCACCTGTGATGTATTTCAGTTATCCTGTAAACCTGGCCTGTTAGTGGGTCCCGAGGACAGGAGTTGAGAGCTACTGGTTTAAGGCTTCTAACATCATTCAGAATTTATTGCAGGTGTATTTGACCTGAAGCTATCCTGCATTTGACCTGTTTCAGCAACGTTTACATTCTGTTAGACTTGCAAAGGGAGAAAAACAGATTTGAAAGAAATGAAAGCCTGCAAAGCCTTTGGATCAGCATGACAGCCAGGCATTTTTTTTTCAGAGGGTCAGGAGTGGTAGCCAGTGGATATTTCACAGCTGTTTTTCTGCAAAATAAGCGATTCAGGGAGAAACCTCCCATATAGCAACAATGGACAGTTACCAACCGAAAGATGGCACTTGCATAGAACATGTGGTTCAAGCTTTTATATCCACTTTCATAAGTCGTCCTCATGAGATTTGGAAAGAAGAATGATTGTGCAATGCTTGTTTGTGTTGCCCACAGTTACTCTCCAGATTTTTCTTTTTTTTTCTTTTTGATCTGAGCAAGATACATGAATCTGGTTTCTATGGCAAAAACCAGACCTTACATTTTCAGACAATATTTAAATAAAACGTAGCTACTACCTAACTAACTTCTAGTGCACGTATCAACTAACATCTCTTCATCATCCCATCTAGAGCCGGCCTCTGGCCTAATGAGCATTCCCTTCCATCTTCGCTCACATTTGTACCTGTCTTTTTTACCATCAGTTGTACTAATCAGTCAATTTATCTGTGTGTTTTGCTATTTTTATTTTGAAATAGATTTTTATGGAAAGCCACTTCCGCCACTGACGATACGGCAAAGACCCAACAGCGACGCTCATGATGTCATTTCTTGAGATGCACAGTCCACTTCCCCCCACCCCCTCTGTGTCCTTGTACTGATGATGGTTAGTTGGGAACACTAATTTGAAAAAAAAAAATAAAAAAATCATCAGGCAAGTATTGTGAGCTACAGGCATAGGAAACACTTTCACCAGCTATTGGGGCTGGGTTATTATCAGTTTAGAACTACCAGATATCTAATACAGATTAAAGAGCAACTGTACCTTCAAAGGAGTTTTCTATAACCATACTTACCTATGGTAGGTGGATGCAGCATTGGTCCCCTTCCAGCTTTAAGACTGAGAACCAAGCGATCAGACACCGCCGATCACTCGGTTCTCAGAGCTCCATGAGCAGAGAGCTGGTGACTGTGAAAGGTATTTTTAGATAAAGTTTTATTTTTATCGTTTTGTGTGTCTATTT
>BLSH010355349.1:618101-631048 GCA_018402905.1 Glandirana rugosa | reverse complement strand
TATTTGTAGGAGGAAAAGGGAGGTTTTTGTGGAGTGGTGGTGATAGATTGATAGGAGTGAATTCTTTTCCCAGGCTGTAAGGGTACTGTGGTATATTTGAATTGATGGGCAGCTGAGCTGTTAACCATAGTAACCCTCAGTATCAATCCATGCCCTTGGGTTGTGGTATGTTGCCAGGATACTGACCCTACCCTATACACATCTCCAAGGCAGTTGTACATCTGTTCCATCATTTTGTATTCTTGCACAAATTCCGTATTGCCCTATAGGATCATACACCTGGCATCCTTATGACATCCTTTCATTTTCTACATCATGAGTTTTAGGTTGGGTTCACACTAATGCGAATTGCATGTGGTTTTCTCCGCATCCAATTCGCATGACAGGAGAGTGTGCCTGGTTCTCAATGGAGCTGGTTCACACATCTCTGTGGCGGCTGCAGAGTGGATTGCACAGGGGTCCTGTTCGTCTTTGGCTCCATTTCAGGTCCAAATTCAGACAAAAATATGGGCCGGATTCGTCCCTGAAACAGAACAGGGACCGGACCGCACCGGACCCCTGCTGTGAGCTGCGTCCGCACTAAGTGTGAACTCAGACATTGAGTTTTTATGAATCAAAGCAAAGTTTTAGGTCATAGAGGGTTTTGGTGTGTGGGTATAGGGCACCCTTGCTGTTGTTTCTCAATCACTGCCAATGTACAAAAGAAGAGGTACTATGCACTCAGCATGCAACCATAACCTACACTGGGGATTATACCCAGAGAAGAGAAGTGGTACTGTGCAGAGTCCATACATACAGAATAAGAACAGATACTGAGAATTACACCCAGCATACAGAAGAAGTGTTACTATGCAGAGTCCATACATACAGAATAAAGCTGGGTACACACAATCAGATAATCGGACGAATTTTCGTCCATTTTTTTTTTTTGGATGCTAGTCTCATATCAAATCTGAAGTGGTAACTACACATCCAAAAATTCTCATACGACAAAATGCAACGTCAGACGTGACATAATGTGTTCAATAGTTTTGAATGTGTTCTTTCGTTTCTGAGCATGCGTAGTCTTGCTCTAGCGATTTTTTTCGGACGAAAACTGTACAAATTATATGAAAATCGGACCTTGTGTTCAAAAACGACAAAAATTTTCGAGCCTGCACATCAGTTTTTGTCATTCGAAAATCCAGAATCGGCTGTCGAAAGCACCATACTAAGGATCAGAAAATCGGCAAATCGTTCGTCGGACAAAATTTTTCTTCAGATTTTCTGATCATGTGTACAGGCCTTAGGAACAGATACTGAGAATTACACCCAGCATACAGAAGAAGTGGTACTGTGCAGACTTCATACTTTGACAATATGCGAGGCGAAGTGGTAGACGGACGCTACCTGTCGCCTCATATGCGTTCATGTGGACTGGATTAAGCGGAGTCCGGTCCGGATTTTACCAGCCACCATGGCAGGGCTGGTACCGGTCCAGAGTTTGTAGTCCACTGGAGTCCACCAGCAGGTGGACTTAAATAATCAGTAAGAGATCTCACTTGAGCTCTGGCCTGAACCTCAGAGAGGGATCTGGGGGAGCTCTGTGTGCTGTTTTGGACTTTAAACCAAGGTCTGCATGTTGCTTATATTATGTGGGTGTTGGGGGCCAGCCCCACACCGTATAGTGAGGAAACAATACTGTTTAGTTTAGTGCCAGACGGCAAGGACTTATTTTCTGTTTTGTTTTTAACCTACAAATCTTATTTATTAATAAACATGGCAAGCCGCCAGATTTTAAGGAAAGTTGCCTGCACGCTGACTATTTTTCCTCCGGAAAACTGATCCCCACGAGCTAATCTCCCACAATACATACAGAATAAGAACAGATACTGAGAATTACACCCAGCATACAGAAGAAGTGGTACTGTGCAGACTTCATACATACAAAATAAGAACAGATACTGAGAATTACACCCAGCATACAGAAGAAGTGGTACTGTGCAGACTTCATATATACAGAATAAGAAGTTACTGGGAATTACACCCAGCATACAGAGGAAGTGGTACTGTGCAGACTTCATACATACAGAACAAGAAGAGTCTGGCGTTCATATCAGTTGCTCAGTGTTCCGACATTTCCATATAAAGAACAAAACCCTGGAATGATATTCAGCATGCACAGCTGCCTTGTACACATATCTTCACATCCAGACTGGGTCAACGGGAAGAGACAGGAGAAAAACCCTACATTATTGGGTGAACTGACACGACTGCAGTAAAAATCTGATCCCCTCGCCACTTTATTCAAATGAAAAGAAAGTTTGTCTTTAGTTCTATTTGAAAACAAACCTTCCCTGTGAGTACTATGGGACTGGAGCCCTTCCGGGGACCCTGAACCACTATGCAGATGAAGCCTTCTGGCTCTGCTTCTACATACGTATCCTGGGCCAGCAACCGTACTGACACTAAGCGTTCTGAATGACAGCCAGGCTATTAGCATTTTCAGAAGGTGGCCCTCCTGTTTCTCTAATGACAGGCTTCATATAACTCTGGCTTTGTTATAATCAATAATCTTCTAGCCATGGGCACCACAAACAATCTTTAACCAGTTGCCGACCGCCCGCTGTGGATTGACGTCGGCAACTTGGCTCGATATCGCCATCACCTGACGGCGACTGCAAGATCGCGGATTGTGAGCACATGTGCGCCGCCAGAGGTGCACTTGCTGTGTAGAGGGGGAGCCAGGGAGTGGGTAGGGCCGACTCGATGTCCGCCGGCTACCCGTGATTGCTCCCCCGCAGTGACAGAACAGGGATCCGTGTATGTAAACACAGGGATCTCCATTCTGACGGAAGAGGAGTGTGATTGCAGGCTTCCTGTATATAGGAGCAGCGATCACTCTCCTCCCTCACTCAGCCCAGCCCCCATACAGTTAGTAACAGACACAGGGTACACACTTAACCCTTTGATCGACCCCTAGTGTTAACCCCTTCCCTGCCAGTGACATTTACACAGTAATCAGTGCATTTTCATAGCTCTGATCGCTGTATAAATGTCATCGGTCCTATAAAAGTGTCTGACATGTCCCCTGCAATGTCGCAGTACCGCTAAAAATCGAAGATCGCCGCCATTACCAGTAAAAAATAAAAATAAAAACCCCATAAATGAATTTTCATTGTTTGTAAATGCGGCAATATTTGCGCAAACCAATCAATATACGCCGATTGCAATTTTTTTACCAAAAATATGAGGAAGTACATATATCGGCCAAAACCGATGAATAAATTTGGTTGTTTTTTTTTTTGGATTTGTATTTTAGCAAACAGTAAGAAATATTGGGTTTTTCGCAAAATTGTCGCTCTTTTTTTTGTTTATAGCGATGATCAGAAGTGACGCAGAGGCGATCAAATACCACCAAAAGAAAGCTCTATTTGTGGGGGGAAAAAGGACACAAATTTTGCTTGGGTACAACATCACACGACTGCGCAAATGTCAGTTAAAGCCACGCAGTGCCGAATCGCATAAAGTGCTTTGGTCCTAAACGGAGAAATCCTTCCAGGGGTGAAGTGGTTAATCATAGCACAGGAAAGATCTGGTTGCTAGGAGGGACACTTCCTGTTCTATATGTACACACAGAAAGGTCTCCCAGCAACGACAGACTTCCAGCTCCCAGAAGGCTTCGCTCTCGGAAGTGTCTGGAGGAAGGAGGACAGCCCAATCAGCGCTCAGAGAGGGCGCAGGCGCACGGGTTGTGTTTGGTCCAGCTGAGTGCGGACGGAGTGCGGACAGTGCGGGTTGTGTGTGTGGAGAGATCCTAGCAGACATGGCGCAGTACAAGGGGGCGGCCAGCGAGGCCGGGAGAGCCATGCAGCTGATGAAGAAGAGAGAGAAGCAGAGGGAGCAACTAGAACAGCTGAAGCAGAAGATCGCCGAGGTGACCGGCCCACTCTATGGTTCGGCACAGCACTGTCCTGCTCCAGCTGTGTGCTGCAGTGTGCATCACTTAAAGGGGTATTCCAGCTTACACCTAGCTAGTCTTCTAACTAACCTGTGTAAGACAGATCTGTATACTTACCTGTTTTCAGTCCAGTCACATGATCTATTGTTCTGTTTTATAGTGCAGATTGTTGGATAATGCCTCTGGCGAGCTGCACGTGCGCGGTACGTAACTTCACTCCAGCTGATCTCCCAATCAACTGGTGTGATGTCAATCGCGTGCATGCGCAGATCCTTGGAGGTACTATCCAACAATTAGCAAAGCGCGGAGGGAGAATCTAATTGTCACATTCTGCCTCGCGCTCTCTGCGCATGCGCGAGACATCACTGATCAAGCCACAGGCGGAAGACGATCTGCACTATTTGACGGAACACTGTGCTTTACTGATCGTCGAATAATTCCTCAGATCTGCGCATGCGCAGTGTTGATGACACGGCAGCTGATCAAGAGATGACGTTACGTCCTGCGCAGATCGGCGGCGGTATTATCCGATGAGATGCACTATTCGGCAGAACTCTGGGTCCCCTCTGTCAGCCAGCAGCGGCTGCAGGGGAGAAGAGAGTCCTGATAACGGATGGCCCATTAAAGTCTATGGGCGACATCGGTGCTCCAGGCTTTACTACTCGCAGTCTGAGCGCTTTCTCCTCTCCCCTGCAGCAGCCACTGGCAGACACAGGGGAGATCACCTGATCGGACCAGATCGGGCTGAAAATAGTTAAGTATATGCATCTTACACAAGTTACTTAGCAAAGGGTGTTGGGGGGGGGGGGGGCAGTTTTAAAGCTACCAGGGTGTAAGCTGGAATTCCCCTCTCTGAGGTGATATTATACAGCACCACTGTGCCACCTGTGTGCTGTACTGTGCATCACTGTAACACACAGCTGGAGTATATAAAGCATAAGATCTGCTAGGTGATCAGTGACATACAGTGCTGCGGTATAGGATTCTACATTGTACTGCATCAATGTATCAGGCTAGGTTCACACCTGAGCGGGTGGTGCCGCTTTAGGATCTGCACAAATTCCTGCAGCTGCAACCACTCACACAGCAAAACGCAGGTGGGTGCCATTAATCCTCATGGCAGACCGCCCCCACACTGGAAATTGCTCCCGCACTGGAAACTGTGCTGTACTCGCGGTTCCCATGGCTGTGATTTTTTTCAGAGATTTCTTTCCTGCATTTTTCAGGGCATGGCAGCCTATTTAAATGGATGGGCAGTTGTGCCTGTGCAAACTGCAGCCCGCATGGCTGCATAGATGTCAACCTAGCCTTAGATGAAGCAGGAACCCTGACGATATATGATCCTGCACTGTCAATACTCTATTCTGCCCATACACCATACAAGCACTCTGTACTGTGTGTCCTCACATCACACAGTTGGGTAGATAGATGGCTGCCCTGTATATTGCATATCATATCATAGCATATAGCAGCAGTGTGTAAGGAATGTGGCACCATAGCATTACTCTTATGTATTTAAAATGGGGGGGGGGGCAGGGTTGGAACAGAGGGTATTAAGGTACATTGTAGCAGGAATCTGTGTAGTGGTGTTATTGTGTAGTGTAACAGAGACCTGTGTGTGTGTGTATATGTGTATATATATGTATGTATATGGGGTGTCATAGTACAGTATAACGGTGATCTGTGTATAATGGCGTGCCATGGTACAGTGTAATAGAGATCTGTATATAATGAGGTGTCCGGGTACAATGTACCAGTTATCCATGTACAATGGTGTGTTATGGTATAGTGCTGCAGAGATCTCCATATAATGGGTGGCATTGTAGAGTGTAAATGATATGTGTGCGATGATGTGTCATGCTATAGTGTAACATAGATCTCCATATAATGGGGCGTCGTTGTGCAGTGTAACAGAGATCTCCATATAATGGAGTGCCTTGGTGCAGTGTAACAGAGATCTCCATATAATGGGGTGTCATGGTGCAGTGTAACAGAGATCTCCATATATAATGGGGTGTAGTATAACAGACCTCCATATATAATGGGGTGCCATGTAACAGAGATCTCCATATAATGGGGTGTCGTGGTGCAGTGTAACATAGATCTCCATATAATGGGGTGTCGTGGTGCAGTGTAACAGAGATCTCCATATAATGTGGTGTCATGGTGCAGTGTAACAGATCCATGTACAATGATGTGCCATCACACAGAGTAATAGACTGTATCATAGCACCCTATTAAGTATGAATCTCTATTACATTTTACTATGACACCCCATTATGCACAGATATTTATTACGCTGTACTATAGCACCCCATTATTTGTGGGTGTTTGTTAGACTGTACCATGACACCTTATGTATGGCTCTCTAACCGAGATCCATTCATAATGGAGTGCCATAGTGCAGTGTAAGAGATATCCATGTATAATGAAGTGTTGTGGTACAGTGTACTAGAGATCCACGTAAAATGGGGTGTCATGGTACAGTGTAATAGATATCTGCATATAATGGGGTGTCATAGTACACTGTAACAGAGATCCATGCACAGTGGTGTGTCGTAGAACTATGTAATAGGGTGTCATGGTACAGTGTAATAGAGATGCAGGTATAATGGGGTGATATGGTACAGTGTAATTGATATTTGTGTACAATGGCATACCTCCCAACTTTCTGAGATGTGAATGATGAAGACCTAGTAGCAATAGTATGTAGGTACAAGACATACCCCCCCGCCACACCCCTTTTTAAAGGAGAGCTAAACCCACAAGTGCTTTTTTTTTGGAATTGGAATTTACAGATACAGCAATTAGACATCTAATGAAAGGTTTACCACTGGGAAAGATATAAAATGTTAATTTTATGTACAACTATATAGATCAGACCAAAATGAGGGACAAATGAGGAGGACAGAGGGATTTTGTTCCAAATCAGGGACAGTCCCTAAAAATCAGGGACAGTTGAGAGCTATGCAATGGTGTGTCATGCTCTAGTGTAACAGAGGTCAGTATATAATGGGATGCCATAGTACAGTGTAATAGAGATTTAATGGGATGCCATAGTACAGAGTAATAGAGATTTGTATATAATGGGGTGCCATAGTACAGTGTAATAGAGATTTGTATATAATGGGGTGCCATAGTAGAGTGTAATAGAGATTTGTATATAATGGGGTGCCATAGTACAGTGTAATAGATATCCATGAACAATCGTGGGTCATGGTAAAGTGCAACAGAGATCATGTAATGTGGTGCTGTGTGTTACACTATAGCATGACACCATTGTACTCGGATATCTATTACACTGTAACAGAGATCCGTATATAATGGCATTCATATATATGGGATCCATATATAATGAGGTGTCATGGTACACTGTAGCAGAGATCCAAGTATAATGGGGTCTTGTGGTACATGATTACAGAGCCCCGTAATAATGGGGTGCCATGGTACAGGATAACAGTGATCCTTGTATACGGGGGTGCCATGGTACAGTGCGACACACATCTCCATATAAAGGGGAGCTGTGGTACAGTATTGTAGAGATCTGTATATATTGTGGTTCCATAGCACAGTGTAACAATGATTGGTATATAATGGAGCGCTGTGATACCATATAATTGAGATGCGTATATCGGGGTGAAGTGTCTTTGTATAGATAGCGGGTAGAGTGACTTTTTGCTGAGCTGGCCATATCAGCTGGATTGGCTTAATTTTAATTCTGGGTTTCTGTTACAGGAGAATGTGGTTAAAGCAAACATTAACAAGAAGTTTTCGGCTCATTATGACGCTGTGGAGGCCGAGCTGAAATCCAGCACTGTGGGTGAGTCTAAGCGTTATGTGTTGGACCCCGAGCTTTTCTTAGTAGTGTTCTGTGGCTGTAGTATCCATATTGTCAGCTGAGCTGGCATTTCTGGGGCCACTACCCATTGGCTAGTGCCTCATGCCATGTGGTGCCACTAGTTCCTATTGAACGGAGAAGCTGAATATTGCTATAAGCCATAGGTCAATTTCCTTTGTTGTAGGTGACAGGTGCCCTATAACGCTATATTATCATTTATATAACTGTATACACTGATTATAATAGATCCATGAATATTGATGTCAATAATAGGTCATTGATGGTGCTACATGAAATAAGCAGTTAATATTTATACTACTTTTTCTAACCAAGTAATGTTTCAGCCAAACCTATGATAGTCACAAGATTTTCTTTTTACAGTGGTTCAGACATCCTATGTTTTATTCTGAGCAGTAGTTACTCACAGCAGTTACATGTTTTCAGATATGCACACCTGCCAGGCAGTTTGAGGCATAGGTTAAAAAGCAGAGTTGCTCTGGAAAAATCGTAACAGCTTTATTACATGGTCTGTATACAAATTGTGCTCTTTAAATGCTTTGTAACTCCCTATCAGGTCTGGTGACTCTAAATGACATGAAGGCCAAGCAGGAGGCTCTTGTGAAGGAGAGGGAGAAGCAGCTGGCTAAGAAGGAACAGTTTAAAGATCTGCAGCTGTGAGTAGAATTTGGACCTACTAGTAAATGTATATGGCTGGCTCCCAGCTCCAGAGTGGGGTTCCTCACTCTCTATCCCATGTACACAGGAAGTTGGAGAAACAGAGGGAGAAAGAGAGGAAGAAAGAGGAGAAGAGGAAGATCGCCAGCTTGTCCTTTACCTTGGATGAGGATGAGGATGAAGAGGAAGATGAGGAGGAGGAGGAAGAAGAAGAAGAAGAAGAAATGGAGAGGGAAGGTGAGGTCTGGTTATGTTGCACGAGGATCATATACAGTAAACATATCATTGCACAGGCTGAATGTTTATTAGATCAGATGAATCTGGCCATTTGCTAAACAGCCTTTAAAGTGTGTATATAGCTCAAACAGCTCTAAGCATTGCATACCTAAACCATATGTAACATTCTCTCATTTTAAAACTTTGGAAAGTCCAAGAGTTATTGTTTATTTTAGACTTAAAGTATTACAAAAAGGCAAAACCTTTTTTACAGTTGGATGGAGTGGTGGGGGGTAAAACTATTTGCAGTTTAGTTTTTTTTTTTTTTTTTTTTTAATTTTTTTTTGCTCTGTATCCCCTCTGGGAAAAATTCACACACTCTAATTGTATGATCACCAGTGTCACTGGGAATAAAAGTAAGGGTAACTCCAAAATCTTTTTTTTTTAAATCAGAAAACTTTATTGAAACTAAGACCATAATCATTGTACTGATGCGTCTTATGGGTTTGATAAACTAGTTACATAGATCCAAAGACAGTATGTACAGACACCTATAAAAGTACATTAACAGTAACAGTATAGGCTTCCGTATAAGACATTTTCCCCAATGATTCATTTCTCACGTAGGGTATTGTAAGCCTGTTTTGAGATTTTAATAAACGGGACTAGAGAGGGAAAAAAAAAAAGGAAATTTAGGACATGAAAATCTCCCAATGGTCATCTTTTGTTTAGGTATCCATGAAAATAATATCTCTTAGGCCTCATACACACGGACGTTTATTGATGCCGGCATTTTCTGGCGCTTTTTGCAGCTCTCCATGTTAGTCAATGGCCCCATAAAAACGCCAACGTTTTTGAGCTGTAGATGGCGTTAGTGAGCTGAAAGTAGAACCCACGGTCAGCGCGTTCTGAGGCTGTAACGTTTTGGCATTTTTTGACGCTGACGCCGCAAAACGCCAACTAATACTGTATCGGCGTTAACCAGCGTTTTTTGATGCCGACGTTTTTAGGGTGAAAAATAGCAGAGGGATGATTTTTTTTAAAAAAAACCGCCTGTTGAAGCCGACGCTCACTAACGCTGATGCATAACGCCGAAAAACGTGTTTTTTTTTTTTTCCTTGACGTCGGGCCCGACGTTTTGTTTATTTTTTAAGAAATGTCCGTGTGTATGAGGCCTTATATGTACATTGTTCTCATATGCTGCTGAGATTCTTTAACCCCTATCAGCATTCCATTCCTCTCTAGCCTTGTAGTAATCTGTCTTTTACTAATTGATGTGGGGCCAGCCCCAGTACATCCAGCCACAGTTGCCACATTTTGTAAAACTTCCAAATCCAAAATCTTAAAGTGACACTAAATGATCTCTCTAGTCTCCAAAATCTATACACATCCATGACTTAAAGCAATATTAAAGGCAGGAAAAAAAAACAAACCATGTTCTACTTGAAAGGGTATAGCCTGCACTCGCACCAGGAACAATAAAATAAATGGGTAAATGAATGTATATGTGGGCTACTGCTGTATAGAAGGTTCCCAATAGGGGACAAGAAATAGAAAATAGAGACAGCGCTGCCCAACCCTGAGTGATAGATGTTATCTAAACTAATTTTAAACCAAAATATTAGCTTGTAAATGATTGACAGCATATGTTACATAAACCATAATAAAGTGCTTGGTGCTATAAATTATTAAATAACTATTCAATTCAGGAATACTCAAAGTGCATACGTGTTTAAGTACAACTGTGAAATAACTCAATTAGTGCAAAAAAGTCTCTTTGGAATTAAGTGCAGGTGTTCAAATAATCCTTGTGCTGTGATTACTGTGCTCTCCCTCCATGGGTATATTGTACTCACCAGAAATGTAGGACTCACTTGCCTTGTGGCTAAGTGGGTCTAAAGGGCTTGTTGGTCACTTGAGGAGGGGATCACTCCAACCGGGATGCACAGGGTGATAGAAAAGAAGAAACTCCAGATCGAGTGATATCGTTTTACCTCTTCTTTATTAACATGCTCATATGAGCATTAAAACATTAAAAGCCTATAATAGGCACTATTACAGCCAATAGCATCTTTAAACAGTTCTGCCAGCTGTAGCCGCTACCTAGCTGGCAGAACGGTTTAAAGATGCTATCTGCTGTAACAGTGCCTATTATAGGCTTTTAATGTTTTTAACGTTTTAATGCTCATATGAGCATGTTAATGGAGATTAGTGGTGGCATATTGTGTCAGGAGTATACAGCTCAGCATCACAGGTGGGATATATATCAGCCAGTAGCACAGTATGCAGCCAGTAGCACAGTATGCAGCCAGTAGCACAGTATGCAGCCAGTAGCACAGTATGCAGCCAGTACACAGGTATTGCAGCCCAGCACACAGCAGTATTTACCTCAGGGGTACCTCGTCAGGCCGCTCTCTCTCCCACGGTCGGCGGGAATCACAGGTGTGCGTGCAATCTTAGCACCAGCACGTCCACCAGTCGCGCCCCCGCTCCTGACCAATCAGTCACTGTCTGGAGGACAGGGACTGAGGCCGGAGCCCATCAGTGTATAGATGTTCTCTTTGCTGGCGCACATCTATGCACTTTAATGGCTGACCAATGGGCTTTGGGAATTGCTGTCCCGGCGGCCCATAATTTTCTTTTTCTCTAGTCGTCTGTCCAGGACAGCACCAGAGAGATAGGCTCCTCCTCCGAAGGCAGGAAACCCATCACAAGACTTTAAAGGGCGGTCACCATCCATTCTCCCTCAATCTTTTGTGTTTCCTCCCTGAAGGAGGAGGCAGGGGGAACTAGTCTCCCTGGAGGTGGCCGAGGAGGCTATGCCAGAAGGTGAGATAAGGTGGTACCTGCAGGTGCCTGGAGGCCCCAGTCGGGCCCCAGAGGAGGGTCGCAGACCGGCACTTTTTTCCGGCCGTTAGTCCGGGGAGGACTCATGCTCCCAGCATGGCTGCATTCTCGCACTGCAGGCGCCGCAATGGGCGGGGAGCGAGCGGACCTTGCGTTCCGGCCTCCGTCGCCGGAAGGAAGTCTGGTCTCTGCTGCATCAATTCCGGGTCACGCAAGGTGCGTGGACGCCGGAACGGCGGTCTTTTTGAAAAAAGACGCAGCTACAGCAGCAGGGCACTCAGCTCCGGTCCCTTTCCCAGTGCAGCGGCCCAGGAAGATTTTGGACATGCTGCAGGAGGAAGAAGTCTGGCTAGACAAACTGAGGTCACATCTGGAAGGGGGTACATCACGAAAGGAGATCTTGGACTCCCTGCCAATGCTAGAGAAAGCGGCTGGCTATATGGCAGATGCCTGTGCAGAAGCGGTAAAATTGTCCGCAAAAACGTCAGCTTTGGTAAGCTACTCGTGTAGGGCCCTATGGTTAAAGTCCTGGGCCGGGGACCCGGCCTCCAAAATTAGGCTGTGCGGGTTACCATTCGAGGGGGATCTTCTGTTCGGTCCGGACCTGGATAAAGTCCTAGACCGAACAGCCAATAAGAAAAAGGCCTTTCCCGTTAAAAACAAGAAGGCCCCGGCAAAACTTTTTTTTTTCGTCCCCAAAGGACTCAGGCAGAGACCTCTAAAGGGACAACCACAAAGAGGCAGTGGTAGAAAGGGAAACCGAGGAGGAGCGTCCTCCTTTCCTCTCCTAAGAAAACCCAGAGGTCTCAGTGACTCCATCCCGGTGGGGGGAAATTGGGGGAGTACCTCCCACAGTGGGAAAAAGTTACCCCAAGCAACTTCATTCAGGGGATCATCCGATAGGGTTATCGGATTCACCTGAAAGGGTAGCCACCCACAAGGTTGTTGGTGACCTCCCCTCCCAGAGACCCCCGAAAGGCATCGGCCCTGCGGGCACAAATTGCCGACCTGATAGACCAGCAAGTACTGGTCCCGGTGCCTCAAGAAGAGGTAAACCAGGGTTTCTACTCGCACGTCTTCGTGGTACAGTAACCATCTGGGAGCCATGAAGGGTCTACCAATGACATGGTGCTTCTGCACGCTCATCTTTGGGACCAAATGGAGAAGAACTCCGTGGCCCTGGTCATGAACGACCAGATAGTCCAGCCGTTAAACACGGGCGTCCCGGCTACGGAAAGCCCCCAGAGACCCTCCCCTCCAGTGGTTGTTGGAACACCCACCGATGGGAAAGTCCACTTAGGCTATTGGGATAGCCTACTAGGGGACTTACTTCAACGAACCCCATTGAAAAAGGGTGACACCCTCCATGAGGGGGTTAAAGGGGGGTGGCCCTACCTCAGTGACTCTGGAGACCCAAAAGAATCCTCTCCT
>BLSH010355349.1:575580-588177 GCA_018402905.1 Glandirana rugosa | reverse complement strand
TTGGTAAATCTAAAGGAAACAATCTAAAGAAAATTGTAGCATTAGTTTTGAAAACAGTGGGGGAAAGGTTAGATAATTTGTCCAGTTTTTTCCCTCACTTCCTTTTCTGGGGGTACACAGCCACATCCTGGTATTGGTATAAAAGTAAGGAGACCAATCCATAATGTGGACCATAGAAACCTGACCGCTACCCTCTCTTATTACTGGGCCTTGCACAGTTGTTGAATCCCTTATGTTTTTCAGTCTCACGCTGGAAAGGTGGTTCTGCGGAGTTGGTATGAGAAGAACAAACATATATTTCCAGCTAGCCGGTGGGAGCCATATGACCCCGAGAAGAAGTGGGACAAATACACAGTAAGTGCGCTGACCATTTCAGGATCAATGTATCATAATACTAAAATTTTTTTTTTTTTTTTTTTTGCTCAGACATCAGCTACATTCAATATTTCATAGTCCAGTGGTCAGCTGGAATCTGGTGATTGTGTGGCAATAATTCATGCCTTTAAAAAGTGAGGCAGTCCTGCACTATTTCTATGGTAAAATGCTGACCTTGAGAAACCAGCCACAGGCGAATACACAAGTTGTTTATTCTCTTAAAGTGGTAGTAAAGCCTACCTTGTTTACTTGTACCTACAGGTAAGCCTAAAATTACGCTTACCTGTAGGTACTGTAATTATCTCCTAAATGTGCACTGTTTAGGAGATGTGTAACTATAGTTGCAGCCGTAATGTCACCAGTGCACTGCGCTCTCAATGGATGGCGTGCTGTGGTTGTGACGTCATCATGGCTTGGCCAGTTAAACTGCTGAAGCCCACAAACCTGGAAGGAGGACTGGGTGAAGATAGAAGCCCTGTCAGCAGTGACAGTGTGCCACTGGATGGCTTTGTTCTAAGCTAAGTCTTTCATAATGAGCTAGTATGCAATGCATACTAGCACATTATGCTATTTTGCAGGGGACATTTTTTTTATTTGTGGCTTACTATCACTTTAAGGCATATAATTTAAAAAAATAATCTGTATTTCCTTGCCAAGCAACTTCTCACTTTATTGGCTTCAAATCTAAAGAAACAGTGTTTTCATAGCTTATTGTTTATAGAGAGTACACAAGTCGTGTATACCAAACAGTGCCGTCCTCCTGCGAGCATCACAAATGAACTAAGGGCCTCTCCTTTCTTTATTAAAGTTGACACCTAAAAGGGTACAAAGATCTTTAATACATAAATAAAAGTAAGGCTATATACCTATAGGTACAATATGAAATTTACCAATCTTCTTATCTAAAGGATATCAAAATGCATTTCATTGAAACAATTACAAGAATTAAATAAAAAAATATATATGTACAGTTATTTATACAGGAAGCATAGCCTTTTTTTGTCATTCTCTAAATAGATCAATACCCACCTGAAATGTAATTATATGGGAGTACTTGTCCTTAAAGTGGACCTTACCCTCCCTTGAGTGACTTAAAGGCAGGAAGGATTTTTATCTTAATGCATTATATACATTAAGATAAAATGCCTTCTGTGTGTATATTCAAAAATGCAGCATAATGTTCAACAATAATAGTAAAAGAAAGGATGTTGCAAGAAGACTGAAGGAGATCACAGCACCAAAATTCAGTGTGGAAACATGAGCACACCACACCACAGTGAGCAGATGGCCCCTATGGCAACACTTGTGAAGAATAAACACTTAGTAGTATTGGCATCCAATCATCCGGTTTAAGAATCAAGGAATCTCCCTCATACACAATGACATCAGATGGCTGTTACAACACCAGTCAGAATTGTATCCCAAAGCGAACCTCCAATTATCCAGCCCAAAGAGGAACATCCACTGCAGACAGTACCTGCACATAGGAGAGGTGTGAGCACCTAATGGATGAGGCACAGAGTATATGCATACACACTAGTTCTTCAGCAGATTGTCCCTAAAGGAGTGGTGGACTTCTAGGTTTTCTTTGTCGTAGTTCCCTCAGACACATTTGTGCAGATGACAGTTGACTCTGACTCATGAGAGACTCCACAGTCTCTCTGGGTGTAGCAGCCCCCCTAGCTCTTACCTGAGGTCCCTTTCTGTCCAGTGCAGTCCAGGAGTGTCTCAGCCATCTGAGATTCTCCTTCCTGATTGGCTGAGACACAACAGCGGCGCCAGGGGCTCCTGCTGCTGTCAGTAAAAGCCATATGGCCAATCGGGAGAGTGAGGACAGGGCTTCATGTCTGAATGGACACACAGAGCTGTGACTTGACTCGGGTGTCCCCATAGCATGCTGCTTGCTGTGGGGGCACTGAACACGAGGGAGGGGCCAGGATCACAGAAGAGGGACCCGAGAAGAGGAGGATCTGGGCTGATCTGTGCAAATCCACTGCAACAGAGCAGGTAAGTATAATATGTTTATTATTTTTATAGGGAAAGAAACAAGACTTTACAGTCACTTTAAGGGCCCTCCACTCCTCCCCAATATAAAAGCCTGGGGAGAATGATGTGTCTCTGCTCCTGCAGCCTCTTGGAATATCCCTATCACTTACTTCAGGGGCTGCAAGAGGAGGAGCCAGAGCCAGGAGTGTGAGCAGAAGGTAGCATGGGTCGGTTCCCTGAACCTGGAAGAGGCAGCCGGCTCATAAGGACTGAGAGGACTCAGATCGCAGCACGGGACCCCGGCTATGCGACACCTGAGTAGCAGATCACAGCAGGACAATGCTGGATCTGCTGGCCCGGTGAATATGTGAATCAAAGACAATGCTGCATAACAGGTCAGAGGGTTAAAAATAAACACAAGGGTAAGGGAAGTTCCTCTTTAAATGAGATTCAAAATGCCTCTCTGTAAAGGAGTTTACTATGTGTATCCCTTATGCCTTTTAGTTTTGATTTGACTTGTATGACAATTTAAAGAAAAGAAAAATTGGGTTTAAGAGAACTTAAAAGTTGACTATGATCAACAGAAATCATGTCATATATGATACAGTCAATAGTTATAATACAGAATTTATTGTACGAGTCTCCTGTGTGACGTTGAATATTAAGGCTGGGTTCACACCTATGCGAATTGGATGCAGCTTACACCGCATCCAGTTCACAGGACACTTGAAAACACATTGTTTTCGATGTGTCCAGTTCACATAGATGCGGGGCATTCACACTCCACAAAAAACGTGTGCGTTTTTTCTGTGCTGTGCAATGCGAATTCCCAGCCCATTATGTTGAATGGGAATGCATCTGACACTCAGATGTGTTCCGCATTAGACGGGGATTCTTTCCCCCTCTTCACTGCACCTTCCCCCTCCCCGGTCAGCTGATCCGCAGTGAGAATGGACAGCGGCGCCTGTCCTTCTCACGGACAATAAGGCTGGAATTCGCAACGGACTGGTGTGAATACAGCCTAAAGGTTCTACTAGCAGGATCAACACACCTGTTAAAACTGACTTTTGCAGTTTTGTAGAATTTGACGGCTGTGTAAATAAAGTAGGTTGGTAGGAATAGTAGGTAGGACATTTATCATGATCATTCTCAAATAGAAAGCTAGAAAATCCCACCCGTCAATTAGCAAAACCTCAGTAGGCAGTTTAGCAATTAAAGTGCAATTCAGCATTGTTGGCTCGGGTTCATTTAAATGATTGGATCACTACCATAACCAATTATTACCCCATAATCACTATTTTCTGATCTTCACCTTTCATGTTTAAGCCCACGTTCACATTCGGCCAATTTGGCATGCCACATCAGCAGCTATTGCTGGCAATAGCACCATCCGAATCGGTGTGACGCTGCACCGATTCCCAAAAGTAGCTCCTGCACTGGACTGACATGCGAATATGAAATCGTGCGAGTTCAGCTGAACTCACACGATTTCTAACCTGCAGTTAGGCTACTTTCACACTGGAGCGGTACCCGCAGTCTCTGTAAAACCCCCGCGGAGTTTTACCAGTGACATGGCTCTGCTATGCGGGCGGGAGCGCCGTGCTTTTAACCCCCCACAAGGGGTTAAAAGTGCCGGCGCTCAGCGCTACCGAGGCGGTGTGCAGCCGCTTCAACAGCGCTTGCCATGCATTTCAATGGCAGGGGCGGTAGGAGTGGTATATTACCGTCTCCTCACCACCCCAAAGATGCTGCTTGCAGAACTTTTTGTAACGTCCTGCTAGTGCACCGCCCCAGTGTGAAACCACTCAGGGCTTTCACATTGGGGGGGGGGCTTTTGAGGCGCTTTACAGGCGCTATTTTTAGCTAAATAGCGTCTGTAAAACGCTCCAGTGTGAAAGCAGCCTTAGTGTGAACCTGGGCTAAAAGTGTATTTCCTCCTTTCTAAGTAGAATGAACATGAAATACCGGACAGTGGAATAGCTTTATAAATATTTATTATTTTTTAACCTGTGTTCACATACCTCAAAAATCTAATATACTCAGTAAGAAAGGTTTTAAATGTGAATCTTGTTGGGTAATGACTACAATTATTTAAAGTATACAAAATGTTTGGGAAAGATGTGCTGTTTCAGATACCGCTTTATGCATTGACATATCTCCTTAGAGCCATGACTCCAAATATATTAAGAAAATAGATATAAAAATGTACATAAAGGCCTTGTTTAGGCTTGTGGTTGGGGTGGTGCCAAAAATGTGCAGTTGTGCTGGGTTTTTGCCAACCTCCTCCCTTAGGCCTAGTTTACACCTATGCATTTTGCAGAAGCGCACTACAGTCCATTTAACATGGTTTCCTATAGGTCACATTCACATCTGTGCTTTTTCCACCGGTGTGTTTTATGGAAAGGGTAAGGGACTTTTTCTCTCAGCAGGTTGCGTTTTTGGTTCCATAGACTTCAATGGAAATGCATCAAAAACGCAGTGCTTGCGTTGTTTTCCCTGCTGCCTCCTGCAAGACAACAGACACCTCCCAAAACACGTCAAACCTGTGGTGAAAACGCATCAACCACAACCTACATAGGCGTGAACCAGGCCTTAAGCTGCAACAAATAGGGACATAGGCAGCAAACGGCGATGTTTACATGCTGCGGGCATACTGCTTTGGTTTGTGTCCACAACAAAGTTGACTCGACATATAGCAATCAGTAGGCGGCAAGCTCGCTGAATGCTACACATTCAAGTCAATGGGGAAGCCCTGCAAATGCCTCACAACCGCATGTTTGTTGGCAAAAATGGGGTTAAAACAGGTGCTGAGGAGGCATCACATCACTTCCTCACTGCCTGGCAGTAGCCTCTAGAGCGTCATCTGAAAGCAGATCAGGCTTCAGAGGCAGGGGATATTTAGACGCATGCCTGAATTTACCCAAAGTGTGAAAAAAAAGCCATAAAAACCCGATAGTAGTGTTAACCTTTCCCCACACTAAAACAAAAAAAGCCCAGATTTCTATAATATGACAGATAAAACCTTGTATTACCTATGAATGGATTCATTTCACACTTAAGTTTATCACGCCTATGTCAGCTGTTCCACCACTGGCCAATGGCTGAGAGCACTGACCGGAGTATCCTGGCAGGGGGGCAGTCTCCCTGTCAGAACACAATAGCAAAGCAGAGGAGATCGCAGTACTAACGTCGGTTAGTACAGCGGTTCCTCCTGAGCTGTGTTTTTTTTTTTTTTTCAGCCCTGCTGGGTTGAACAATAAAAGACTACTATTATGTACTAGGCTTAAGGCCGGCAACCAATTAGACATTTGCTGTGTTATCCTAATCTGGAAGTGTGAAGGAGATGCTCCACCAGAACAGAAGATATAGAAATCACATGCTTAGGGGATCTGTAATAAAAAATATTATGAACCGTATTCTCATATTACTATTTCTTCACTCCGCAGATTCGGTGATCAGATTCGGGACAGTTTATCCTCAGTCACATCCAGGGAGTGGCCTGCGGGGAGACAAGAGCATTTATGTATTATGTATATACTATTATTGTGGTTTCTTTTGTATGTCTGTTAAACACAGAATAAATGTATTACTGTGTTCTATTACTGGAAGTCATATCTTATTTTGTAAATTGGGATTTGTGTAAACTGTTTGTCAGTAAAGTGCTACCAGACCAACTGCTTACTAAACTGAGTAGGACAGCCATAGCTTGCCTTGATGTTTGCACCCTCCAGCTCAGGGGTGGCACTAGGTGGGCGCTGAAGCACCCCCCAAAAAAATCTGCACCCCTAACATTTATCAGTCAGTCTTTACAAGTAAAATCAGATTTAAAAACATATTGTGACATTATGCAAACACTGCATTTGATGCAAGGTAAGGGACTATTTTCTTTCTTGTGGAGGGATACAGCGGCTCTGGCCGCACATGCCAATGATATTTACTTAGTTCCGGCAAGGGGTGGGTGATGAAAGGGCATACTGTGCAGGCAGCAGATTTGAATATGGAGTGTACTGCAGCACTAGATCCCATCTGCCTAAGCCTGGGACCATAACTGGTGAGTGAGGGTAGCACAGCTGCCCTGCTACAGGCAGAAGAGGGGATGGTCCTTAAATGTATTCTATGGAGCTACCAGAGCAGGAATACAGCAGTCTAATGTGGGAAAGACATGGCTGTCCTGGGGAAGAAGGCGGGGCCAGGCTCAGCAGAGCAGTGATCATCTTCTTTACTAACTGCTTCCTCCTTTGGCTCATGTATACAATTGCTACACAAGTCATATTGTATTGAATGTTATTAAAAATTACCTTTCCTTTTCATTCTGCAGCTCCGTAATTTTCTGTAAATGCAATGCAATATGGTAATCTGGAGGTGTTCTGTACACAGAATGCCCCCAGAAACATAAAATTTCCTGCTTGTGTGATTGGCTCGCCAGTTTTCCCAGAAGTCTGTTCTAAGATACCAATCAGATTTGTGGTATCCCCTCCAAAAAAATGTCCTTTTTGGTGAGATACTTCCAATAGGAAATCACATCTATATAGGCATGCAGACCCTGTCATTTTCCTCATTAGAGCCCTGCAGTGTAGCAACTGAATGAGAACTCTAAAACCACTCCCATACAGTTTCACTTACGACGTGGACACAGACAAACACAAAGGGATTTCTTCAGAATAACAAAAGGTCGGTATCTGCATCAAAGTTTGTTGCAATGTACATAGATCACCCAGAGGGGAGGTTTTCTCTTTCATTCATTGATGGGCACAGCAGCTCATGGACAAGTGGGTATGCTGCCCTCTTCAGGAGTAGACTAGGCAGTTCTAACAGCAAAAAACAACAGACAGACACAGCCCCTTCCCAAGGGGCAGTCCCCACTGGCAGCAACCCTCCATCCTGCTACAGCTAGCTCAGTTTTCTCTGCCTAGTGCAAGGAGTAAGACCTGGCTCCCTGTTGGGATCTGTGGTACCTCTGCTTGGTCCACTTCGGCTGCCTTTGGAGGTCAGCCTGGCAAGATGTTTTCAGATGAAGACTGCTATCAAGTAGCTGGGCTAGGTGACAGGCTGGATATATAGATCCAGGTAGTCTCCCTAGCCGGCCAGCGAGTGCACGCAGCTCCACGCTGGGTCAGCCACGACAGGCCCTGAATCGGACGGGGCGGCCCCGCAGGTTAAACGTCCCACCGGTACACATATGGCCGGATGACTGGTCAGTGTCACAGTGTTACCATGGCCGACAGCTTCCCCCGGAAAGGACGCGGGTGAGGCAGATCTGTCTCGGGTGGGGTACCCACTTTGCCCGACTGGATGGGTAAGTACGCCCCCCCTCCCTCCCTCTGGGGCCCCATGGGGGGGTTCAAGGCCTTTAGCTGCACCCTCTCCCTCTTGCCGTTCAGCCGCCATATGGACGGTCAGTCTGGTCGGTAGTTGCGTTGGCGGCCATTTTGGGGTAGTCCAACCGCCATTTTCTTGTGGTCGGCCGCATGGTTTGGCCTCCGGGGCGCCCGGCGGTCATTTTGGCATAGTCGCTGCCGCCATTTTGCTGTGGACTGCCACATTGTTTGGCCTCTAGTGTTCCTGGTGGCCATTTTCTTGTGGCCTGTGCAAATGTTCCGACCTGTGTGTGTGAGGGGGGGCGGTCCCTGAGTCGTTCTGGCGCCGTTTTGCCCTCAGCACAGCACAGAGCTCCATCAGCCTGTGGGCATAGCAGCACGTGTGCAGGCAGGCGAGGCACAGCAGCAGGTGCGGCTCCTCTCCCTTGGACAGTTGAGGGGGCAGGTGGTGAGTCCTCCTGGGTTGGCCCTCCTGCAGGTAGCCTGCGCAGTGTTTGGGGTGGGGGTCTCCTGGTACCTAGGCCTCAGTTAGGTGGAGTGTTAGCAGGGTGGGTGACGCAATGGTCCCCACCAGACCTCTCTGTGGTTGCGGCCAGCGCCTCAGGGACTGTGATCCCTCTTGACGCTCTGTTGGCAGTCCTGGAGTCCTTTGTCGCCCGGGTAGAGACAGTCTCTGGGTGTAAGGCGGTGAGAAAGCGGCCTCTACCCCCCCCCCCCCTCTGGTGAATACTCGGACCATGATGGGGCGGGGGCTCCACCATGATGGGGACCCCCCCCTTGAGCTGTCTGATGGCGAGGTCCTGGATTCTCCTAATAGGAGGAATCCTCGGCGGTCATTGCTGCACACTAGTAGGCGCCCTGATCACAGGTGTGCGATACTCTTTAGCTGGAAGATACAGCTGGAGCTTCACAGGACGTGTCCGACCCTTTTGGGTCATATAAAACCGTCCCGCGGGTCTAAGGTTTTCTCCTATGTGCCTTACCTTGATAGGTTTGTCTACAGAGACAGGGAACGGCCTCAGAGCTCCTCCCCCATACCAAAATGGTTTTCTGTGCGCTATCCCTTTGAGGACAGCCTGATAAAGAAGTGGACATCACCCCCAGTGGTTGATCCCCCGGTGTCCCGCCTGAACAAGGCGACCACGATTCCGGTGGAGGGCACACCTTCATTTAAGAACCCGGCTGATGAAAAGCTGAGGCTATTGCCAGATGTTTGTTTTGGCGGGGTCAGCTATGCGGCCCGTGGTGGCCTCCGCACTGGTGTCAAACGCTCACGGAGTGGGCTATGCTATTGCACCGCGAACTGAGCAATGCAAAATTTCCGCCTGCGTGTGTGGAGCTCGCTGACCAGCTCGTCCAAGGGCTTAAATATCGGCCCCCTGTTGTCCGTGTCTTCTGTGGTGGTCAGGCGGTTGCTCTGGCTGAAATGTTGGTCGGCAGGCCAAACGTCTACGAAGGCCCTGGCGGACTTGCCTTTTCAGGGTGGGCGGCTCTTTGGAGCTACTTTGGATGAGATTATTAAGGATCTCACCGGTGGGAAGAGCACCTTTCTTCCGGAGACTAAAGCTTCGTACACACGGGACGACGATCGTACTTACGATCGTATGTTGGATAATGTAACTTGCATACTGACTGCATTACACGATCGTACGACCACAGAAAGAACGTTCAGGTGCGTCGTCCCGAGTGTACGAGGCTTAAGAGGAGTAAGGAGCCCAGTCGTAGGCCGGGTCCCTCCTTTTCAGCTCAGAAGAGGCTTTTTCGTACGTCCCGCTCCTCAGGTAAGGGCACCCAGCCCACCAAGCCTCCCACGTGTGGACAGAAGCGTCCCTGGCAGTGTAAGCGTGACAAGTCCTCCTCAGCATGAAGGATTGCCCCCGCCCATCCTTCGGGTGGGGGGGGGGGTTGTCTCCTGGGGTTTGCAGACAGATGGGCTTGCCGCATTTCGGACTGCTAGGTGCATTTGTCAGGGTACAAAATAGAATATCGCTCCCGTCCTCCGGACCGGTTCTTTGCCTCAAATATGCGGCTCCCCCCGGGCAGACTGCAGGGCCTGCTGGGGGCGGTGCAGGACCTGCTTCGCCAGGGGGTAGTGGTCCCTGTTCCGACTCCAGAAAGTTTCCGAAGTTTTTACTCCGTGTTTGTGGTCCCAAAGAAGGATGGGGTCTGGCCGATCTTGGACCGAAAGGCCCTCAACGGCTTCGTACATGTACGAAAGTTCAGGATGGAGTCTGTCTGCTCTGTGGTGGCGGCATTTCACCAGGGCGATTTCCTGGCTTCCCTCGACATCAAGGATGCGTACCTGCATATCCCCATATGCGCTTAGCACCAGCGCTTTGCGGTGGGGGATCATCACCATCAGTGTGTGGTTCCCGTTTGGCCTGGCCTCTGCGCCTCGGGTTTTCACCAAACTGCTGGCTCCGTTGAGGCAGAGGGGCATAGTTGTGGTGGCATACCTGGATGACCTCCTCTTGAGAGCGGAGTCGGCTCCAGCCTTGGTGGGACAATGTGATGATCACCATGCACACTCTGCAGGAGTTCGGCTGGGTGATAAATCTCCCGAAATCGGTGCTGACTCCGTCTCACCGGTTGGAGTATCTGGGCCTGATCTTGGATGCGGCATGGTTTTCCTTCCACCAACCAAGCTACAGCCGCTTCAGTTGGCGATTCGATCCCTACTGTCCCAGAAATAGCCCTCCCTATGTTTTTGCATGTGGCTTTTGTGCAGGGGGGGTTCGACGCGTCGTCCCCCAAGTTCTGTCACCTCTGGCGCCATGGGACCTTAATCTGGTCCTTTCGGTGCTTCAGAAGCCGCTGTTTGAGAATATCAGGGAGATCCCGCTACAGTTGCTTTCGCAAAAGGTGGCTTTCCTGTTAGCTAGCACATCCGCTCGGTGGGTGTCTGAGTTAGCGTGTATGTCCTATAGGTCTCCATATCTGGTCCTACACAAGGATAAGGCGGTTTTATGCCCATCACCTTCCTTCCTGCCGAAGGTGGTGTCATCTGTCCATATCAATGAGGACATCGTCCTTCCTTCGCTCTCCCCACGCCTGTCGCACCTTAAGGAGGTTGCTTTGCACTCTCTGGATGTTGTTCGGCCTCTGCGAGTGTATCTGACGACCATGGCCTCCTTTCGGAGGTCTGATGCATTGTTTGTAGTTGTGTATGGTCCACGCAAAGGCCTGGCAGCCTCGTCGGCCACTATTTCCCATTGGATTAGACAAACTGTAACCCGAGCCTATGCTGTTAGGGGTCTTGAGCCTCCTTTTACGGTCACGGCTCACTCTACCAGGGCGATTAGCACTTCCTGGGCTTTCCGACATCAGGTGTCTGTGTCTCAAGTGTGCAAGGCGGCTACTTGGTCCTCAGTGCACACCTTTTCTAGATTTTACAAAGTTGATGTTTTAGCATGCTCGGATGCTGCATTTGGCCGCAAAGTTTTGTAAGCGGCCGTGTGAGACGTTTTCTGGTTCCTCACAGAGGGTTCTGTTGGGTGAAGTACTTTTGTTGTTCCATTACCCACCCCTTGTTGTTTTGGCACTGCTTTTGGACGTCCCACTTGTCCATGAGCTGCTGTGCCTGTCAATGAACGTAAGAGAAACCTGTATTTTTTACTTACCGTAAAATCCCTTTCTCTGAGTTCATTGACGGGCACAGCACCCACCCCTCTCATTCATGTTTGTACTGCTTGTTACAATCTTAGCTAGCTGTAGCAGGGTGGAGGGTTGCAGCCAATGGGGACTGCCCCCTGGGAGGGTCTGTGTTTGTCTGTGTTTGTCTGTTGTTTTTTGCTGTTAGAACTGCCTGATCTGCCTTGTCTACTCCTGAAGAGGGCAGCATACCCACTTGTCCATGAGCTGCTGTGCCCTTCAATGAACCCTGAGAAAGGGATTTTACGGTAAGTAAAAAAAAAAAAAAAATCTATTTTTTTTTTCTCAACAAAAATGGAGTTACTCTTTAAGGGAAGTGGTTGGGGAGGGACAACAAAAAAAAACAAAAACATCTCAATCGTGTTTTTACTGCCAGCCACCACCACCCCAGCGCAACTTGGCATCCTTGCCCTGGGCAGTGGATAACCTTGTCCCACCACTGAGTGCAAGCATACTGAACACACCTTTCCCCTTGGCATTTGCAGTTGTCCCTCCCTCTGCTGCTCTGAGGCCTTATTCACATGACTAGCAAAGATT
Organism: Glandirana rugosa; assembly: GCA_018402905.1. Taxonomy (NCBI): domain Eukaryota; kingdom Metazoa; phylum Chordata; class Amphibia; order Anura; family Ranidae; genus Glandirana; species Glandirana rugosa. The sequence goes on along the minus strand of BLSH010355349.1, from coordinate 576,310 downwards.
GCCACTCCTCTAAAAAGCGATCCTTGCTTGGATTGCTGTTCAGAGGCATTTGGCAGGTAGTGAGGAGACAATATGTTACCTCCTCACCTCAGAAAAAGTGGTGGGTTAAAGGTTTTTTTTTTTTTTTTTTATAATGCATGCCCTCCCAGGTATCCTCATGCTCATTGGCTGAGAGACCAGGAGCCTTTGGCTCCCGCTGCAATATATCACAGCCAATGAGGAGGGTGTGGGACCAAGCCCCGTTATGTTTTTTATGGACACACAGGGTGGCTCGGGAGCGAGTATGCATGAGTGCCCTCATATCAAGCGGCTTGCTTTTATGGCACTCAGAGAAGAGGAGGAGCCAGGAGTGCTGGTGGGGGACCCAATATGATAAGGATTGGGGCTGCTCTGTGCAAAACCATTACTCAGAACAAGTAAGTATAACATGTTTGTTATTAAAAAAAATAAACACCTTTAATAACACTTTAACCTCCTAAATGCTTCACCACAACCACATTGCATGCAGTTGCAGGACAATTGCAGCGCAGTCCCATTCACTTGAACAGCTCATGTTCAGAGGGTGGTAGTGCCCACTGAACGCAACAGAGGGTATAATTGCAGCTGCAAAGTAAAGCACAGCTGTGGCGTGTGTACAGACCTGACCACTGGAGTCCCAAACCCTGAGGTCACCAGTCCAGACATGTGTGCGGTGTCGACACGAAATGAAACGTCGACGTTAATATGGGAG
>BLSH010355349.1:548359-561853 GCA_018402905.1 Glandirana rugosa | reverse complement strand
TTCCCCCCTCCCAACGCAAATCCCCTCAAATCACTATTCCTAGCACACCTCCCCAAATTTCCCCTCCTAGAACAATTATTTTTCCTTGCTGCCCCCTAACACAAATACCCTCCCCCCACCTCACAACATACCACAGTGCCCAGGACAGCTTCCCCTCTTGCCCACCCCTTGTACCGGCCCTGTGTGTGGATAGCAGAGAGGAGGAAATAGCGTACGGAAGGGTAGAAGAACCTCTCTTGGGTTTTTTCAGTCATCATGAGTAAAGCACAAATTACAAAGATCCACCCTCTATTTGTACTGAGGGCCATTGTCAGTGGGGGGGAATTGATGGGAATCCAAAACTTTTACAGTTGTCACCAAAAACGAGGATCAAAGGAAATCTTACAATAGGGGCATTGGCTGTGGTGACAGCGGTCTAATAAGGGATTCCCCTTCACTTTCAGTGATTTTTGTCTCACTTTCTTTTTTTGTGAAAATTTCCCAGGATGATGCAGCCAAAAAAACAAACCAAAAAAAACCACCTTCTAGGATTTATACTTTCTCTACTCATTCCAAAACAGAAACAAAAAATGGCTTTAGATACTTTACCCTATCAGGGTGTTTTTGGATTGTTAAGCAACACTCAAGCGATTCAAGGAAACACACAAATTGCACACTCAGTGTGTCTAGTGGAGTTGAAACCAGGAACCAAAACTGACCACTTTGTGTTTTTTTTCCCACTTATTATTCAAAGAATAGCAGAAAAGACCCAACAATACCACCTAGACCCCATGCAGTACCAAGCATGACCAGCTGATGGCATGCATGCTTCTTATTTAAAGTGGAAATTCACCCTAGAAATACTCAATGAAAATTAAACAGCCATAGAACACATGTACCATGATAAATGCATATCACCAGGTTTGACGCCTGTCCATGCTCCAGTTGTCCAGCAACAGGAATGGGCTTGGGCATGTTCAGAACCGAACATGTCTGAGCCCGCCAGGAAGTTGGCATTGCGCCGCGCTAATCACAGGCAGTGAAACATTTCCAGATTGCTGCAGTCACGCATCGGGAAATCTTACACTGCCTGTGATTAGCGCGGCGCAATGCCAACTTCTTGGCGGGCTTGGACACATGCAGTTCCAAACACGCCCGAGCCCATCCTTATCCGGTAATCAACATCAGAAAACTGTTGGCCATTACCTTGGCTACCATACAACGTGTGGTGTTGCCCAACCCCCATCATGCAATCTACACCTGACAGCATCAGGGCACAGGGGAAGCACATTCAAGCAGTTTAAAGTCAGGATTTGCAATTGCAGGACGTAGATAGCATGGGGGGGGGGGTGGATGAGTGACACCATGAGTTGCATGGTGTCGCTCGTAATACCTGGCAATTTGCTGCCTGTCTGCGCTCCAGTTGTCCAGGGATCAGCATCGGAAAACTGATAGCTATTATCAGGGACACTGTTGTGATTTCTAGACTACCAGTGTACAAACAGAAGTCAAACACGGTAGTATGAATTTATACACTATATTGTCAAAAGTATTGGGGCGCCTGCCTTTGCACGCACATGAACTCTAATGGCTTAGTCCATAGGGGTTCAATATGGAGTTGGCCCACCCTTTGCAGCTATAACAGCTTCAACTCTTCTGGGAAGGCTGTCCACAAGGTTAGGGAGTGTGTCTATGGGAATGTTTGACCATTCTTCCAGAAGCACATTTGTCAGGTCAGGCACTGATGTTGGATGAGAAGGCCTGGCTCACAGCCTCTGTTCTAATTTATCCTAAAGGTGTTCTATCGGGTTGAGGTCAGGACTCTGTGCAGGCCAGTCAAGTCCCTCCACCCCAAAGTCTCCCATCCATGTCTTTATGGACCTTGCTTTGTGCAATGGTCCAAATCATTTGGTGGAGGGTGGATTATGGTGTGGGGTGGTATGGTGTGCAGTTGGAAAAGCAAGGGGCCTTCCCCAAACTGTTCCACAAAGTTGGGAGCATGAAATTGTCCAAAATGTCTTGGTATGCTGAGGCCTTGCCTTCACTGGAACTAAGGGGCCAAGCCCTGAAAAACAACCCCACACCATAATCCCCCCTCTACCAAAGGATTTGGACCAGTGCACAAAGCAAGGTGCATAAAGACATGGATGAGAGAGTTTGGGGTGGAGGAGCTTGACTGGCCTGCACAGAGTCCTGACCTCAACCTGATAGAACACCTTTGGGATGAATTAGAGCGGTGACTGTGAGCCAGAAGAGTTTAAGGTGTTATAGCTGCAAAGGGTGGTCCAACTCAATATCAAACCCTACAGACTGAGACGCTATTAAAGTTCATGTGAGTAAGCGCAGGCGTCCCAATACTTTTGACAATATAGTGTATGTTTAATAATTCTAGGGAGAACTTCCACTTTATTTGTTTAGACAAATGATAAAAAAAAAAAATCTTTCTTCTCCAGCAGAGGGCGCACACGTCCCCCTCTTCCATCTGTTGGATCTCATTGTCTGGGGAAGCTGGAGACTCACTAAATCAGAATCCTGCTGGGCCCTATTTTGCTCTTGTAGAATTATTGATGAGTAATGAGCATATTGTGTATTCACAATGAGGGCCCAACATGTCTCAGTATGCGCTGCCATTTCTAACCAAGACAATCTTCTCTGCCTGGCACTTCCACTCAGGCACACCCATTTCCTTCTGTTCCTATTACACAGTGCGGTGTCAAATCACATTCACAAATATGTCTGCATAGTATTCTCAGCTTATCAATGTTCTGCACACAGTATGAGAGATTGTGACATTTTCTCCAGCAAAAAAACTCTAGCCTTGCCTGCGATAACTACATTATGTCGCAGAACGCGGGACAATTGCTTTCCTTTACATTTGAAATCACTGCAAACAAAACCGAGAGGATTCCGAGGCTGCGGGTATACATTGTGAGACGGGCCACCTTCAAATGTCAAGGTGACCGAAGACTAACAGATCTCTCCCACAGTAAACGGAGCCATGACATTTTGCCCCATCTTCAGTTACACATGCCGATCCTTCATCGACCAACAGGCTGCTTCTTTGGCCAAAGTCACATGATTGTCAGTCCAGAGTCACAAGACTAACCGAACAGAATTCAAATCTTGGGTTCATATACATGTTTTGCACTGGTGTATGTAGCCGTTTGGCTGGCGTCAGCCAGAGGCGATATTTTAACTGGAGTTATTCTACCATTTTCAGGTGACAAAATAATGGTTGGAATAAAATGCTAAATAATTTATAGGCTTAGCCCATGAAATCAGATCTTTCAGTGTTTGGGGATGATAGAAAAATAAACGACCTAATGGTTTCTAATATCTCTTAACTGCTCCTAGGCCAGTGGTATGACGATTGTGTACCTCACTTTCCCTGCTTGACTTTTTTTATTATTTTTCAGGGGAAGCAACAGGAGAAGGTGGCATGTCCAGTAACATGAATGCTTCAGCAAAAGTGAGACTTCCAGCTTAGTGGGAACAGAGTTATGATCTCATTGCTGAAGTCACAATGACAGACAAGAAGCCAACAGGTGACTAAACCAGCCTCCATTCATAAGGGCTAGTATATACTAGCCCATATGTGTCAAACACAAGGCCCGGGAGGCGATTTCGGCAGCTGCGGCAACCCCCTTATTGTTGCCCTCACTTTGTCTCAGCAGTCAGCAGCAGAGAGGAGGACAGAACTCCACCACCAGATCCTGCACTTTTCCATGCGGCCATGGAGAAGCTCATATCTGCCCCCCCCCCTTTCCCGTCTCAGTGGCTGGTAGCAGAGAAGAGGGCAGAACTCCTCCTACAGATCCTGTGCCTTTATGTGCAGCTGCAGCACCCCCTCCCCTAGTCTAGTCTCAGCATTCAGCAGATTCCAGCTGTCCTCTGGCCCTCCTCCAGACTCTGCGCTTTCTGCTTCTCAGTCCTGCCCCCCAGCTACTTCCCAGCAGCAGCACAAGGTAAGGGGGTTCACTGTGATGCAAGTGAGGGACTCGACTTCTGATGGTTGGGGGGCTCTTGACTATAGATGTAAGGGGAATGTGTTGCTCTTACAGATACAACCGGCCCTTTGATGGCAACCATAATGCTGATTGGCCCGTGATGAAATTCAGTTTGGCACCCCTGTACTAGCCTTAGCCCTCTAATGAGCAATCCTCTGGGAAACGCTCTTCAGTAGATGTTTGACGGGGGGTGAGGAGGAGGTTTGTCAAATCCTGTTATAACCCCTACAAACCCGCACCACCATGCTGCAACCACATGCATTGCATGTAGTTGCAATGCGGCCTCACCAGGGTGAATGGGTCATGTTTGGCATGTGGTACCGCCCGCCAAGCACAATGGGGAAGATCATTCTTACTGTGACACCAAACATTGCAGCTGCAACTACAGGGACTCAGACACAGGTGTGCACAGCCTATTGCATTTTAGGGTGTGCACCCCAAAGCTCAAACACACATGCCTTTCTCTGCAGCCTCAGCTGCACTGGACACTGAATGAATGAGAAGCGCTCTGTGCTGACCAGCTTCCTGTTTATTCACAGACTGAAGCATAGTAAACTATTTTTTACTATGCTTCAGCTGTGGAACAACACCGTGAGCGAGCATGTTCATTTAGAAAAGAAAGGGGCTGGTAAATGACATATTTACTAGCCCCTTCCTCCGCTCTCCATCCTGAAACATCTCTCGCAGAAACAGGAGGGAGAGGAGGAAAGTCAGCAGCACTGTGGGGAAGTGGGGAGCAACACAGGGGGAAGCCCAGGATATTGGGGGAATCTGCACCACACACAGTGATTTAGGGTGTGCCCAGGCACACCTGGTACACCCCCTGCGCACGCCTCTGGACTCAGAGCTTACACATGGCAGTTTTCCTTCACTCCCAGCTGAACAGAGAAGTGGGGGAGTGAAGGAATGATGAGGAGGTGCTGCTGGGGGGCGAAGCTAACGTGGCAGCTAACATTGAGCATCAGCCTGTACACTACTGGTTCATAAACTGTCCAGGTATAGGGACTCCAACATATTATTGAAAGCTATTATCCTTTTTTTACATAAAGTTTCATTTTGCTTTAGGCTCCCCTGCTCTTTGAACACTCATGTGCTGTCTATGCTACATAACTACCCTCAGTGATTCTGCAGCCTGGGGCACTAATAATGACTGAGAACAGCGCTTAGTCAGCCTGGAGGCGGTCTGAACACATGACCCGGGCGAGCGCTGCAGTGAGGGGCGATGTGAGATCTCTATTGTTCCCAATTCCATATACTGCCTGGGGTGGTGTATGTGACCCCCACTGGACTGGGGGGCAGCTGTACGTGACACAGAGGGCCCATTCTCCAATGTGATTACCATTTCACCCGCACTCTCACTCTAACCTAGAGAAGGGATTCCATGGAAAGGTCACTGTAGTGTTGCTGAGATCACAGAGAAGTGAAGGGAACCACCTTATTATTATACAGTATATGCAGATCACACCGCCCCATGCCATAGCTTACAGTCGTCCATCTGTCCCTCTTTCTGCCACAACTGTCCCTTTTTTATAACATATAGGTCTCAATGGGTCTTTGCACTACCATAAGTGTTTATATTGCTCTGAAAGCAGATCCAAGTCATAGCTCCCAACTGTCCTGATTTGGAACAAAGTCCCTCTGTCCCTCTTTCCTTTAATTATTATTATTTATTTATTTCAGGTGCTTATATAGCGCTGTCAATTTACGCAGCGCTTTACATATATATTGTACATTCACATCAGTCCCTACCCTCAAAGGAGCTTACAATCTAAGGTCCCTAGCTCACATTCATACATATACTAGGGCCAATTTTGACAGGATCTAATTATCCTACCAGCATGTCTTTAGAGTGTGGGAGGAAACCGGAGTACCCGGAGGAAACCCACGCAGGCACAGGGAAAACATGCAAACTCCAGGCAGGTAGTGTCATGGTTGGGACTCGAACCAGCGACCTTTTTGCTGCCAGGCGAAAGTGCTATCCACTACACCACTGTCCTTCTCATTTGTCCCTCATTTTGGTCTGATCTATATAATTGTATATAAAATGCACTTTTTTTCAGAAAGTGTTACCCAGTGCTAAGCCTTTCATCCAATTTCTAAATTGCTGCATTTGTAAATGTTAAAAGCCAGTATAAAGGAATAGTAGTGTAAATGTTAAAAGCCAGTATAAAGGAATAGTAGTGTAAATGTTAAAAGCCAGTATAAAGGAATAGTAGTGTAAATGTTAAAAGCCAATATAAAGGAATAGTAGTGTACATTTTAAAAGCCAGTATAAAGGAATAGTAGTGGTAGAAAAAAAGCACCCGTGGATTTAACCAATCATGTTTTTGTATAATTCTCCTTGAAGGGGGCGTGGCTAGGGGGTGTGTCCTATACCCACATATTTTTGCTAATAGGCGCCCCTCCTTCCCATCTTAAAAAGTTGGGAGGTATGATGATGGATGGCCGCTGCTGGAGTGGATGCGGTCACGAGGGCACATTTCTCCACATATAGTGGTCCGTGTTGCCAATCAGCCAGTAAAAAACTGACATGTTTCTCCCCCTACAGTAACAGGAAAAGGTTGCCAGTAAAAAAATATGGCTCTGACACTCGGCCAGGATCATCTGAGAGGGCAGTGCCAACGGTGGATGGGTCTGGCAGAGGCGGTGCCTGAGCATGTCATGTGATGTGGTGCAAGGAAGCTGAGTGGAGCGGGCAGATCCTCATGTGCGGGTCAGGAGCAAGGCAAGCTGCCTTACTACATTGGAAATAAAATGTATGTTTTTTGCCTTAATATCTACCATAAATCACATTGCTAATTGCATATTGTATGGTTTGTAGCCTAAATACTGAAATTTACACTTAAAACTGTAATTTTGTAACTTTTGGAAATGTCAGTAAAAACTTGACGGTGTCAGTAAATTTTAATCTGGTAGGTTGGCAACACTGATGGTGGTCTTGTCCTAAGAGCAAACCATTTTGGGAGGAAATTGCCCCATGGATTAAACGACTGACTCTTTGACCAATAGAATACGCCCATATGCATTTTTCTTTTCCATGGGTTCCCCTCCTCCATCAAATTTTACAAAAAAAAGCATTACTCCTCATCTGCTGAACGCAGCCAAAACATTAATACCTAGAGTTTGGAAACAAGTCAAGTGTCCTAGCCTGTTGGATTGTAAGAGGGAGGTTGATGTAACTATGAAGGCTGAACAATGGGTTAATAAGGTCAAAGACCTGCAAGACAAGTTTAAAGATATATGGTCAGGTTGGATATATTACAGAGATCTCTACAGTTTAACCACTTCCCTACCGCCGTATTCAGAATGATGGCCGGGAAGTGGTTGAGTTATCCTGACTGGGCGTCATATGACGTCCAGTAGGATAACATGGAGGCGCACATCGCGGCAATCGGTGGTGTGGTGGGTCAGTCTGACCCTCCACATTACCAATCTCCAATCCCGGCTGGTCACAGTGTAAACAGGAAGAGTCGTTTGTCGGCTTTTCCTGTACTCGGGTCTGCAGACCTGAGCAGTGGAGAGCCAATCGGCTGCTCTCCTGACAGGGGGGGTCTGTGCTGATGGTTTATCAGTGCAGCCCCCCCCTCGGATTACCACCCTAGACCACCAGGGAGTCTGCCCAGTGACCACCAGGGATGTGCCTACCCAGGACCACCAGGGAGCTGACCAGGGATCACCAGGGAGCCAAGTCAGGACCACCAGGGAAAAAAAATGCATATTACAGTTCACACATGATACATACTCCTACCAGGCTGTTTAAAAGCATCTAAACGTATATAGCAAAAAATGCAAAAATACGGGGGTTTGGTCACACTAAATGGCCATGAAGTGCTTAAGCCCACTGACTGCTGAAAAGTACCACCAGGGAGACCACCCTAGACCACCAGGTATGGGGCACAGTGCCCAATATGGATGACACTCAGTGCCACCTTCAGATGCCACCCTAGACAACTAGGAAATGGCCCCTATCAGTGCATGTGCCCACCAGTGCCCCTATCAGTGCGTATCAGTGCCACCTATCAGTGCCCACCAGTGCCACCTAGCAGTGCCCAGTGCCACCTAACAGTGCCAAGTGCTGCCTATGAGTGCCAATCAGTGCCACTTATCAGTGACCGTCAGTGCTGCATATCAGTGCCCGTCAGTGCTGCACATCAGTGCCCGTCAGTGCTGCACATCAGTGCCGCCTATCAATGCCCATCATTGCTGCATATAAGTGCCTCATCGTCAATGCCGCCTCATCAGTGCCAATCAGTACTACCTCATCAGTGCCGTCAGTGTAGCCTCATCAGTGCCCATCGGTGATGGAGAAAAGTTACTTATTTACAACGTTTTGTAACAGAAACAGAGAAAAACTTTTTTTTTCAACATTTTCAGTCTTTATTTGTAGCGCAAAAAATAAAAAATGCAGGAGGTGATGAAATTCCACCAAAAGAAAGTTCTATTTGTGGGAACAAAATGATAAAAAATGTGTTTGTGTACAGCGTCGCACGACCGCACGATTGTCATTCAAAGCGCAACAGCACTGAAAGCTGAAAATTGGTCTGGTAGGAAAGTGTTCTAAGTGCCTGGCTTTGAAGTGGTTAAACGCTGTTACTGTACAGAACCCAAGCACTACTCGAATAGTTGCACATTTCCCTCACAGATGCACCGACTTCTTGATCTCCCCTCCCTGTTTTTTACTTTTCCCACCAAACGTTTTCTTTGTCTTTCCCTCTCTAATCTTCTATTTCTTTTTTATCATTATCCATGTATAGCTTAATGTGGAATAATGCTTGTACAATGTCTATTTTTATGCATCTCGGATTGGTGTTGGGATGCTTTTGGATTCCCCCCCCCCCCCCCCCCGTGAAGTGCCATGATCTGTCCACATCTGCCCTGCCGTGCCCATGTTGATGGTGCGGGGTTGGATGGGACACCGAGGTGAATCCTATTACTTGCCTGAGTCTACAGTATTACATTTGTTGTATTTGCTCCCAAGTATTTTTATGCTTACTGTATATACATTTGTGAACTGACTCTACTCTGCTTACTATCCTACTACATGTACCTTTTTGTACTGGTTATACCTATTGTAAGTCTCAATAAAAATTATTATAAAAAAAAAAAAAAAAGTTGGGAGGTATGTCCAAGCACACAGATGCAAAACATATACCTGCCCAAGTATTTGCAATTCTGTTCAGCCAGTCTCGTGATTTAACCCCCCCCCCCATCCCATACTTCACAGGCAGTTGAGTGACATCACTATTTTTCTCTGCAGCTTACTGTATCCCCTGCTTACTCACTGGACTATGAATGAGCATCATTGCTAAGCTGAGGTCTTCCCCATGTTCCTCTTCTTTCCTAAGCTGCTCAAACACTTTCCACTTCAGTCCCCAGTTCCTGAAACATGTTATAATGACAGCAGCACAAGGTGAAGCAGCTTATTCTCTCCATGGGGTGGATTTACTAAAGCTGGAGAGTGAAAAATCTGGTGCAACTCTGCAAAGAAACCAATAAACCTCCAGGTTTTATTGCCAAAGCTTATTTGACCAAGCTGAAATTAGAAGCCGATTGGCTACCATACACAGCTGCACAATATTCTGAGTGCACCAGTTTTAGTAAATCTCCCCCATTACTCTCCTATGCATGCATCCATTCAATCTAATGCACCCTTGATGTCCCAACACCATGAAGCACTCGAGTATATGTAATAAATGGAGCGTTCAGAAATCTGCGTGCACACGTCCTGAACCTGGTTGTGTGGCGGGGAGGGTGGAGCAGGTGTATTAAATGACCGACTTCCAATGCAGCGTAAACACTTGTGCAATGTATATAATCCCGCAATGCAAAACAACAATAGCCAGCGAGCTGGGGGGAAGCGATAGTGTAAATAAACGTCTTTTCATATGAATGAAACATTGATTTACTTGTTCTGCCTAATGATAATAATTGCATTGTTTCATTTACTTCTCAGACTGGGAAAGGAAATTAAGATTAAGTTACGTTTTATCGAGACTGTTATTTTTAGACCCTGCCATTTCCTCTCAAACTGTTTGTGTATGAAATGAAAAGTCGACATCGGTGTTGTACTGCTCAGCAGGACTGTGGAGAGCGCAGTGTGGGGTAAAGAGAGTGGAAAATCAACGGAGAGAAAGAAAGAGAGAAGAGAGACAAGAAAAAAAATAAATTAAAAAAGGGTAAAAGAAAGTATGAAAAAGACTGAGTGCGAAAAAAAGAAGGAAAGAGAGCAAGAAAAAGAGCAAAAATGTCAGAAAGTGTGAAAAAAGAGAAAAAAGCATAAAAAAGAAAGTGAGCGAGTGTGAGAAAGAATGAAAGAGAGAGCACGAAAAAGAGTAAGAAAGTGCTTGCATAAAAGCGAGAAAAAAAAAAAAAAAGGGAATGAAAGAGAAAGTGCTCAACAATAAAAGCACGGAAAAAAAAAAAAAAAAACAGAACAGGAAGAAAAAAAAAAAAAAAAAGAGGAAGGAAATGAAGGGGAAAATCAAAACAAAGAGTAGTGAAAAACTGAGAAAAGAAAAACAGAAGGAACGCAAAAAAATAAATAAATGAAAAAAAAAAGAAAAAGAAACAGAAAGGAGGAAAAAAAAAAACACAAAAGATAAAAAAAAAAAAAAATAAAGAAGAGAGAGAGGGAGATCTAGAGCTGCACTTAGTCACAATCCTCTTCCCCGGTGAAATCACTCTGACAGAAGCCTCTGTAAATTCAGTAATTTAATTAGCTCTCCTCCCCCAGCTCTGGCGTGTCACCTTCCCTCATCTTCAAACCATTCCGGCTTTTTTATGCTGCATAGTCTACATTTACAGGAAAAATTCTATCAGACCTGGCAAATCTCTGCGAGTACAGACTGTCTGTCTCTTATACTCTCCAATAATACAGAGTGTTGTATAGGAGCCTTTTCTTACACACACATGCACAATGAAAGGATCCGTCCAGGTTAATTATTCCATTTCTTCTTCATTACAAATCTTTCATGCCAGAATGTTCTGCATGCTGGAAGATTTTTTTTTTCTTCTGCTCTTTATATCAGCTAAGCCTACAATGGTTTGCAAACCCACCTGAGGATAAAGGCAATGAACAATCAGCTGTCATCACATCTGTGATCAGTATTGATGTGGATGAATAGGATTCTCTCCTGTAATAAGGTGACCAGATTTTTAAAATGAAATCTGGGGACATATTTTTTTTTTTACTAGCAATGGGGGCAATCAGTGGGACTGCGATATTGCGGCGGACAAACCGGACACTAGGTTTTGATACTTTGTGGGAACCAATGACACTAATACTGTGATCAGCGCTAAAAATATGCACTGTCACTGTACTGACACTGGCTGGGAAGGGGTTAACATCTAGGGCAATCAAAGGCTTAAATGTGTGCCTAACCAGTGTTTTCTCGCTGTGGGGGAGGTGCTTTTACTAAGGGAAGGCATAGATCCCTGCCCCTGCTTTGCAGGAACACAGGATCAATGACCTCCATACTGACAGAATGGCGATCTGCCTTGGTTACATAGGCAGGCCACTGTTCTGCCTGTGTACAGAACGATCGTGTGTACTGGCGGACATGGAGTCGGCCGGACACGCTGATCGGTGAGATATGCAGAAATGCAGGATCACGTATATATGATCCTGCACAGCACAAAAGGGGTACAGAAAATGAAAAAAAAATACCCCCCCCAAGTTAGTAGGAGCGGCAGTGTGTAATTCAGAATTTTTCTTTAAATTCTGCACTGACTATCTTTGCCCGGGCCCCTGTTCATATCAAAACCGGGGACAGACTTGGTCCGGGGACAGTGTCCTCAACCCGGGGACTGTCCCCTCAATCCGGGGACATCTGGTCACCCTATCCTATAAGAATTTAGGAAGGCCCTCACCAAAGGATCAGCGGTTGTTGCTGGCCATTCAAGTACTGCAGTGCTCACAAAGCACCAATGTATTTGAATGGAAATGACAGCAATACTACATTTTACATGCAGAGGGCGACGCAGCTAGAGTTTGTAAAGACCCTTTCCAAATGATACAGCTGCATTGCTAGATGTTGACTGCAGGTAACCATACAATCATTTAGTAAATAAATTGTTCTCGAGATCACGATCACCTCGGAAATGAAGACTGAATCTTTACATTTTAGCACTAAAAAAACAGTTTATAGATTATTTATGCCGGCTACATACTTCACAATCCAGTCGTAGAACGTTTATATTTACCAACAACTACGTAGTGCAAGAGCCCTGCTGCCTATAGAATGAGGGTTTTTTTTAGGATGGCTCTCTCACTACATATAAAAAATTGTGGAACAGTATTGCGCTAGGATGGAAAATAACAGCAGCAACAACTAGTGCGATAACATCACTAACTCAGAATACAATACAAAACAGTTGCGCTCATTAAAGTGAATAAATAGTGATATCCAGAGAGTGTCAATAAATCATATATATGGTGTCCAAAAAGTCTCTTAGTAGTAGAAAATGTGAAACAGTGAGTATAAAGCCAGTGTTCCTCCTCCCGTGAAAACTGAATCAACAATTGTTCACCAAAACAGAATCCACCCGGTAGTGTGCAGACCAACACCGATAGTATACACGCGTGTATTAACGCACAAAGGTACTCTTACCAGAGTGAGTGGATCTGTTATCGCTAACAGATCGAGAAACGCAAGCAGAAGTAACCCTCTGCGGGGTATGAATCAGATGTTGTTGCTCTCCTTCCGATGGGAAATGCTCAAATCAGCTCATCTCAGCCTCCATATTAACATTCAGATCCGTAATGATCACATCATGAAAGAGAGAGAGCCTCATAGCGTAACTCCGTCAATAAAATTTATTATGTAAACATAAAACTGGGTACTCACATAAGTAGTTAAAATCAATCGCATGAGGTTTTAAATTTGCCGGCAATAAAATAAACAGCGTCCCCGTCCTGGGTTCGTAGTAGGCGTGGTGACGTCAGACGTGGCTCCGCCCTAGTGAGTTAAATTTCCACCCTAATGAGGCACAGAACCAGAGTAATTAATATCAGTCCTGAATTAAAGGGATGATGTAGCAAACAGAAGCAGTATAAGCAGTGGTGTAACTAGAACCCCCAGGGCCCCGATGCAAGTAACCATGAAGGGCCCCCCCTGACAGGGCCCTTTCCTCGGAGGAAAATGGAGAGATTGGGTCCTCTCTGCCGGTGTTTCTCAGTCTCTTTATAGATTGGAAGTTCCCTCGGGACTGATATTTCTCTGACTCTTTGTGGCCGTCTCTCCTGGGTTAGAGAGGTAAAAGGAGGCTCCTTTCCCGGGACAGTCCCCCCCGGGAAGTACCAATGAACGTAGCCCCGGGACCCCCAAGATCAATGTGGTGACGAATATGACGAAGACAAACGATGTAGTAGGGAAATTAAGTCCTGACTATAATTAATGAGACCAAGACACGGAGTAATCCCACCTTTAAATTGAGTGATCCCGCCTCGGTGCAGACTGCAGTGGTGCGGATGATGCTTGGGTCCTGCCCCTGCGACAAATAAAATAAC
>BLSH010355349.1:502328-521922 GCA_018402905.1 Glandirana rugosa | reverse complement strand
TCACCAGCGCCAATCAATACAGCCTCACCTGTGCCCATCAAATACAGCTTCACCAGCGCCAATCCATACAGCCTCACCTGTGCCCATCAAATACAGCTTCACCAGCGCCAATCCATACAGCCTCACCTGTGCCCATCGAATACAGCTTCACCTGTGCCCATCAAATACAGCCTCAATAGGGGTGGGGGCAGAGGGGGGGGGGGTATTTGGCAGCTCAGTCACTATTTCAACATACATTTGCAAATGGCATGTGATAATACAATCTCATTATCTCAGTCAGACAGTGTCAGTTTTACATGAATCAATGCAGAGCAGCCAGTGACAGATCAACAGTGGCCAGGCGCCCTAGGCGGCAGTGCACCCTAGGCGGCCGCCTACTCCGCCTAGTGGTAGAGCCGGCCCTGCCGATATCCGATTTTGAGAATTGGTGCCCAAAACTGAATTGCATATTCCAGATGAGGTCTTGCTAATGATTTGTACAGGGATAAAATCTCTCTCTCTCTGGATTCTATACCTCGTTTAATGCATGACAGTACATTGAAAGCACAATCGGTAACTCGTTTTTAACATCTGCCTCATCTGTAATAGGCTGGTAGAGATCTATCGCAAAGGAGGTCTTTCCCAGTAAGGGGTTAATCTCATGTTACAAGGCAGCTAAAAAGCTCATGTGTAGTTGAGCCCTAATGGAAACTGACAGAAGTCGCTAGCTAGCGTTACCCTCTGAAAAAACACTCAGAGCTTCATTAAAAAACATTATACCCACACACAATCCCACCTGAGCTACTGTAACCTTTCTGTATGGCCAGAGATTGGCCAGTGTGTCAGGTTTCACTGTGCTGGAACAGAGGAAGACACCCAGGAATTAACAGTTGGTGGTAACTGATATGCGCTCAGAGCCTCCACCCTCCACATCAATTTGTGTTACATCTGTTGCTGAACGTTGCAGCCTAGGGTTAGGCTTATGACACTGACAGTCAGTGCAGTTGGGGGTGGGGGTTATCTCTACTGATCTCTGCCCCCCCTCCCCTTCTCCATCATGAACATCTCTACTCACTGCTACCACTGCACCAGGCCAGCACAGAACCTACACAATCTGTCAGAGGTCACATGGCTGAGGTCCCTGGAGCATGGTATAGATTCCATACAATCAATATACAGATGGTACTCAACCTAAAATAGCACTGTTTGCATGGTGCACCCCAAAGGCTGTCATATAAATGTAATAATGTTAAAGGGACATGTTTTGACATGGTTACTGCAGGCTGCAAGTAGAGATCGGTCTCTACTGGATGCAATCACACTTTCTAGAAGCAAATCACGATTTACAAAGATGTTATGGCTAATACAAAAGCTTATTTTTCTTATGGTCTATTAGGGGTACAAGGATTTTAATACAGACATCCAAAAGCAGTCCAATAGAGGGGTGGGCAACAGACACTGCTAGGACCATAAAATGTAGAGGATCTGAAGAAACCAACTCCCAAATCAAGGACACATGATATGAATACAAGGAACTGCCACAATCAAGTGAAGAATGGAGAAAAAAAACTTGATGTTCAGGGCAGGAAAACCACTGCCAAATCAAGAGAAGAAAGCAATTTGCTGGGTCCAACAAAAACCTCACAGGGCAATTTGGACATAGAAATTTCAAAAGGAAAGACCAGCCAAACAAAATGAGAGAAGGTCCAAACCTTGTACTCCTAACCTTAGAGGCAGGAAAAGAGGTTCCATGATGAGGAAAGGCTGCCTGGTCAGGCAACCAAACTTGTATTTAGATAGCAAAGTTTTAAGGAGCGCTCACAACAGAAGATCCCTTTGGATGAGCTAAAGAACCCCAGGGGAACCAGCCCTGAAGTCAGGGCCGGATTAACATAGGGGCTATTGGAGCTGCAGCTCCAGGCCCCTTCCTTAAAATAGGCCCAGCCCAATGGTGTGAGTGAGTCACTAATACTGCCAAGCCCTGCTCTGTATACAGTGTACACATGATTAATATGTAAATTACGGCAGCATATTTTGTTTTAACAAAAAATTGTTTCCATTTTCATTGTATTTAGTTTCATAATTTAAGCCCACCTAAATCCTCCACGCCAGGCCCATGATGCTCTTAATCTGGCCCTGCCTGAAGTCATTCTGAAGGGAAAAAAGAGAGAAAAAGAGAAGGATAGGCAGGATAAGCAGGACCCTCATAACCCAATTGGTGTACCAAAACTCCCTACTTGAAGGATGAGCAGAATCTTTCTGGCCAACATGTACCCAAGGATTGACAAATGACACTGCACATATGCCTAATCTGTTCTGTAACACATGTTCTATGACTCAGTCCCCTTGTTCTAAACGTATGCCACATCCTCTGCCAAGGAGGTAGCTGCAGGCATCTCGGATCCACTACTGGGAGCATTAACCCGATTGGGAGCAGGAATACGAAGAAGGAAAAAGCACTCCTTAAGAAAGCCACAAACAAAAAGACCTCAAATCTCAAGGAGACCTCAAATCCTATACTATTCCCCACAAGGGATACATGCAGTAGAATCCTAGTAAGTTTTGCTTGCTGAAAGCCCAGGGGAGTATAGGGTCATCCAGTCATTAATATTTCCTGTGAAATTTCCAAGTGCTGAACCCTCACACCTTGATGAGGTCAAGCTAAGAAGATCCAAAAGAACAAGTGTGGTGAATAGGGACAACTTTGATTTCTGTCCATAAGAGCGGTTTTAAAGCTTTCCAGATGATAGGGTCCCATAGCACTCAAAATATGTCGATAAGGGTCTCAGGTTCTAGAGTGCAGGAGGAGTTGGTTCCGTCTGGGGATACTGGATATATGCCCCCAGAATCTTTAGGGGCAGTATGAACTGAGGTCAATTGTGGCAGTGGCACTGTCCTCTGTGTGTCTCAGTGAAGGCATCCTTCGTCCAAACAGTGTACAGCAACAAGGGCCCAATTGAGTCCAGTCCTGCTGGGTCCAGGTATGGCTCCTTTGCATAAAGTGCTGCGCTATTATATGAAATACAAATACACGAATATACAAATAAACAAATGATACGGCAATAATAAGAACAATGATGAATCAATAATAACAACAAGAGTGATATTGTGAAGTGAGTGCAAAGTCCAAAATAGTCAGTGCTCAAAAAACACAATAAATCAATAATAGCAATTCCTCCTTTGCTTACATGGCGGGGATGTAAGTGAAATGGGCTAGGGACGTCACTAGTGATATAAAACACACACTGTTTAATTTACATTGTCCCTTCTATTTCTGTATGTGGATGATGGCACTGTAATTATTTTAATAATAATAATAATTAAAAAAAAACCTTTATCCCTTATCGATATACAGCTGTCACATGGTCACATGACACAGATAGTTCCCAGCCTGTCTGCAGGGAAACATTAGCAGGAGAAGCTTCTAGTCCTCTGCTGCTGGTCACATGTTCAAAGTAAAAAAAAAAAAAAAAAAAAAAAGGGAAGCCTTTGGAATACAAAGTAAGAATAAATAAATAATATCAGAAAACAGTTTTAAATTGGCATACAAATATATATTTGAAATCAAATCTTTAGTATTTTGTGGAAAGTACATGGCGTGGGCGGATTAATGCCAGGCACAGGCTGTGTCACACCCCTCCAGCCTGTGTCTTAGGTAGAGCTGCACGATTCGGGCCAAAAATGAGAATTACGAAAGATCACGATTCTCTCACAATTCTCGCGGTGTAACATCATCTTTCATATTATATATTATTATATTATATTTTCTGCCTTTCCATGAGCATGCGAAATTTGTAGGTAAAGTGTATTTTTTCATAAAAAATTAAGTTTGAAAAAACACTGCACAAATACCGTGTGACATAAAATATTGCAACGATCACCATTTTGTTCTCTAGGGTCTCTGATAAAAAAATATATGTAATGTTTGGGGTTCCAAGTAGTTTTCTATTAAAAAAATAATGATTTTAACTTGAAATCAACAAGTGCCAGAAAAAGGTTTGGTCTTTAAGTGGTTAAACTGACAAATTACAGGCGGGAGTTAATTCCTTTGATCTCTAGATTCTAGAACAAAACATTGCAATGTTTATAGTTAGCTCACAAATGTTTTGAAACTTGGCAGAGAGGCCTGTTTTTTTATTTTTTTTTTGACAGCTGAGCCGCTGTGCACTTGCCACATAGAATTGAGGAAATGTCGGGTTGAGATTGTCAGGGAGGTTGGATTGAGATCGCGATCTTTAAGGCTCCTTTCACACTGGGACGCTTTACAGGCGCTATTTAGCTAAAAATAGCGTCTGTAAAGCGCCTCTCCATTAAACCCAGTGTGTCTTTTCACAATGGGGCGGAGCGCTAGAGGGAGATAAAACAAACTCCTGCAAGCATCATTTTTTGGAGCAGTGTACACACCGCTCCTCCACCACCCCTGCCATTGGAATGAATGTCCAGCGGTCCCGAAGCAACTGTATACCGCTCTGGAAGCGCAGAGCGCTGGCACTTTTAACCCCTTCTTAGGGGGTTAAAAGTGCCCTGCTACTGTCCCAATAGCTGGGCCAAAGCACCACTATTTCAGCAGTAGAACGCCGCTAGATTAGCGGCGGTTTACCGCTGACGATCGGGCGGTCCCAGTGTGAAAGAAGCCTTAACGATTAATCATGCAGCTCTAGACTTAGGATAAGAGAAAGGTGAAGCCACCAATAAGCTACATGTAATATCCCTCCCCAATTGTGTTTAACTGGTTAGTTGGCATGAAGGAGGAGGAAGGGAGAGGACTGTCATTTACCACTGTGTATACACCCACATCTGTGACTCTATAGTCACATGGGCTGCTCAGATGTGATAGGGAGGAAATGCTCAGCATAGAAACTCACTGAAAACTGAGCATGTGCAGAGTTGACACCACAGCTGCAAAATCCCTAACTGAATTGGAGACATGGACAGAAGGTGGAGATGGAGAACATCAGGATCAACCATTTTTTTGCAGAATACAGAAAAGGAATCCAATAGTGACTGAGTGAGTATGAACTTCATGCAATACACCATAGATTGATCATTTTTTATGATGTGGGTTTAGTGACACTTTAAGGACTCATTGATCCCTGCACCTGCTGGTGTCAAACACCCATTGACAGTGGAAGCTGCCATGTATAATCACTGTAGTAATACTGGTATTGTACATGACATTCGGACCAAACCTTACGCTCATCCCTAAACTCCATTCGTACATAGACAGAAAAAGAGTTGACGGGGCTCTAACCATTCCCTCCAAAAAAAAAAAACTGTTATTACTAGAGATACATTTTAATATTTGAGATCAGGCCTGTCTATGCAGGACCCACAAGGGGTGGGCGATAGGGGCACCTGCCCTGTAGCAGTCTGCTAGCATAATGGGGAGCACCAGTGGGCTGCTACAGTGTCAGTGATCGCTAGCACCGGGCACTTGTCCACATTTGTTGTTGGGCGTCCCTGAGTCAGAAGTTCCTTAGGAGGAGCCTGGGAAGGAGATCTCGGCGCAGTGTATGAAATCTGTGCTTTGAGCAGGAATAAGGAGGAGTTGTGCTAGAAGAGGGAGATTTATACTGGGAGGGGGTAAAAGGATTTTTGCTGAGGAGAATTTGGAGGTGAGAGCATTTTTATTGGAGGAAGGAAGGGGGTCGGATCTGTGCTTCTAAGGGGGGTGGGAGGGGGTTGAGGATTTGTGCTGGAAGGTGGTATATGGGGGTGAGGATTTGCACTGAGAGGGGGATTTGTGCTGGAAGGGGGATTTTAAGGGGTAAGAAAACAGAGTTTGGAGGGATTTAAACTGGAAGGAGGAGATGGAGGCAAGGGTTTGTGTTGAGGGGAATTTTTGCTGGAAGGGGGTATATAGGGGTTAGGATTTCTGCTGAAAGGTGTGATTTCTGCTGGAAGGGGGAATTTGTGCTGAGAGGCGGGATTTATGCTGGGAGGGGAGATAGAGGGGTGAGTTTGTGCTGACAGGGGGCATTTTTGCTGGAAGAAGGTGTATGGGGGGAGCACAATTTGCCATCTTCGCCCTTGGCACTGGATGACCTTGTCCTGGCACTGTGTCTATGGCCTACAAACTGCCCCCTTGCAACCAATCTGAAAGCCGATGATAATCAGTGTGCTTCCTTAAGCAGTTTATTACCCTTCCCTGTTTTTTCTTCAATAAAGATTTTAAGGTGGTTCTGTAATGTTTGATATACAGTTAGATTATATTTTGCAAGAATCAATCAACTCTTCTGAGAAATTGCCATAGAAATTGCTCCTGAAAATGGGTTTGTATTGCAGGCCCTGGTCCTTGCAAGTCTAATTGCTTCAGGGCCGTGGCAAGGATTTTTGTCTATATAGGCGAAGGTGCATTTTGGTGACCCCCCCCAACCATCATTGCGCTATCCCTCTCTCCTCCACAATGCAATCCCTGAACCCATACGGAATACACTTTATTTGCACTCCATTAACCATTTGCTTACTGGGCACTTTTACCCCCTTCCTGCCCAGGTCAATTTTCAGCTTTCAGCGCTGGTATATTTTCAATGACAATTGCGCAGTCATGCAACACTGGACCCAAATAAATTTTTTATCATTTTTTCACACAAATAGGAGCTTTTTTTTGGTGGTATTTAATCACCACTAGGTTTTTTATTTTTTGCTAAAAAAAAAAATAAAAAAGACATAAAATTTTGAAAAAAAAAAACCTGTTTAATCGTTTGTTATAAAATGTTGAAAACAGGTAATTTTTCTCCTTCATTGATGTGCGCTGATGAGGCTGCACTGATGGGCACTGGTAGACACTGATAGGTGGCACTGATACTCGGCACTGGTGGGCATTGATAGGTGGCACTGGTGAGTGCTGGTAGGTGGCATTGGTGGGCGCTGATAGGCGGCGCTGATGGGTGGCACTAATGGGCAGCACTGTAGAGCACTGATAGGTGGCACTGATAGGAGGCACTGGTGGGCACTGATAGGCAGCACTGATATGCACTGGTAGGTGCACTGTATAGCAACAGTGGCTCTCCCTGTCCGGGACAGATATTAGAAACCGGGGATTGGCTTGTTTTTTTTTCTCACGCGGTCAGCGTGAGCAAAAAAAAAAAAACAATTACCGATCTTCTGTTTGCATCACATGATCAGCTGTCATTGGCTGACAGTTGATCACATGATAAGAGGCCGGGATCTCTTTGACTCACTGATCATAGAGCGTGCCACCCACACCAGCCTGCAAAAATAACCCTCAGCACTGGGATGAGTGGCAGCAATAAGGACCCCAAGCATTGATGTCATTGGCCTCCACAGTAACCCTCAGCATTGGGGTGGGCGGTAGAAAAAATAACCGTTTACTATGGCGTCAGTGGCTGCAATAATAACCATTCAGCACTGGTTTCTGTGGCCGCAATAATAACCCCTAGCATTGGTGTCAGTGGCTGAAAAAATAAACCCCAGCATTGGTGTCAGTTGCTAAAATAATAAAACCTCAGCAATGGTGTAAGTGTCTAGGATAATACCCCCAGCATTGGTGTCAATGTGGCAGCAATATTACCCCCTAACTATGGCGTAAGTGCCTGCAATAATAACCCCCAGCATTGGCGTCAGTGGCTGGAATAACCACCCCCACCATTGGTGTCAGTGGCTGGAATAATAACCCCCAGCATTGGTGTCAGTGGCTGGAACAATAAACCTCAGTATTAGTATCAGTGGCTGGAATAATAAACCCCGGCATTGGGGTCAGTGGCTGCTATAATAACCCTCAGTATTTGGGTGAATGGTAGCAATGGTAACACCCCACTATGGTGTCAGTGGCCGCAATAACCCCCTACTATGGTGTCAGTGGCAGCAATAACCCTCATCATTGGTGTCAGTGGCTGCAATAATTTCCCCCCTTCTATGCTGTCAGTGGTTGCAATAATAAGCCTCAGCATTGGTGTCAGTGACTGTCATAATAACCCTCAGCAATGGGGTGAATGGCAGCAATGATAACCTGCCACTATAGTGTCAGTGACTGTAATAACAACTGCCTGCACTGGTTTCTGTGGCCACAATATTAACCACCAGTATTGGTGTCAGTGGCCAAAATAATAAACCCCAACATTGGTGTCAATGCCCGGAAAACTAAACTCCAGCATTGGGGTCAGTGGATGGAAAACTAAACTCTTGGTGTCAGTGGCCCCCATAACAACCCTCAGCATTGGGGTGAGTGGCAGCAATAACAACCCCCAACTATGGTATCAAACCCTTCCCTCCTACATTGGTGTTCAGTTGAAGTGCTATTATATCCCCAACATCCCCCCCCTCAATTCACACTGGTGGTCAGTAGATATAGTATTTATGCCCCCCCCCCCCGTCCCTATACACAGCTCGGCACTCACTGTCCTTGCATGCTGGATTGGCTGTCTGTCTGCTGTCATCCCAGCCACAAGCACAAGGAGAATGTATACTGAAGACGGACCCCACCACCTCCACTCGCAAGTACCGTCGATCGCTGCCATTCCACGGATCTGCGCAATTTTAAAGTGTGAGATGTTAGGCTTCTATTTACTCGGCGTAACATCTTTTATATTTTACCAAGCAATAGGGTATTATATTTTGTTTGTGTGCACTGAAATTCATTCACCAATTGCTGACCGGGCCATGGACAAATGACATCCTCGGTCGGCAGCGGAATACTGGGGTTACGGCTGCAGCAATATGCCATTACCCCTCTATTGTTTTT
Source organism: Glandirana rugosa (assembly GCA_018402905.1). NCBI lineage: Eukaryota > Metazoa > Chordata > Amphibia > Anura > Ranidae > Glandirana > Glandirana rugosa. The sequence continues at coordinate 513,239 of BLSH010355349.1, read as the reverse complement.
TTCAGGCGGCGATCCTCTAAACGATAAAAGTGATTCTCCGCTAGATCACTTTTAGAAGCGGTGGGAGCGCCTTCCTGGTGGTTCTCGGGCTTACCCAGCGGATCAGGAAGTCTGAGAACCGATCCGGTTGCGGCTGCTGGTAATAGAGATGAGCAGAGGAAAGATCGCCTTCGCTCATCTCTATGATCTAGGAGGACAACGTTCTGACATCACCTCCAGTTCCAGCTGAATGTAAACAAGGTTTTTTTTTTTTTTTCTTAAAGCACTAGTTCACTGATTTTTTTTTAGTTTTTTTTTTTTTTTTCGATCAAATGCTTTACATTGTAGAGGAGAGACGTGAGGTCTCATTGACCCCAGATCTCTCCATAAAGAGGACCTGTCACTGCTTATTTTTATCACAAGGGATGTTTACATTCCTTGTGATAAGTAAAAGTGATCAACAATTTTTCACAGAAAAAAAAAGTGTCAAAATAAAATTACATTTTTTTTAAAGTTTAGGTCATTCCCACATATGTAAACGGTGTTCAAGCCACACATGTGAGGTATTGCCGCAAACGTCAGAGCAAGAGCAATAATTCTGTGCAACTCTGAACTAGTAATCTGTAGAAATTTGTAAAGTGTCGCCTATGTAGTTTTTTTAAGTACCGTCATTTTCTGCCTTTAAAGTGTATTTTTTCATAAAAAATTAAGTTTGAAAATACACTGCACAAACACTGTGTGACATAAAAAACTGCAACAATTGCCATTTTATTCTCTAGGATCTCCGCTAAAATATATATATATATATATATATATATATATATATATTACACACATACATACACATATACACACACAGTTGTGCTCATAAGTTTACATACCCTAGCAGAATTTATGATTTCTTGCCCATTTTTCTTGGCTATTCAAACCCCTTTGTGTCAACTTGTGTGCTTGTTATCAGGCCAAAATCACCAGGGTATGTAAACTTTTGATCAGGGTCATTTGCGTAGTTTCTGTTGTCATTATGATTTTAAAAGGAGTAAACACAGTTGATTGATGATAAATGGCTTCAGCCAAACACTAACCATGAGTGTAAGAAAAGTTTTTGTGTTCTCATTCATATTCTCTGAAAAATGGCGAAGTCGTCATAATTCTGCCAGGGTATGTAAACTTATGAGTACAACTGTATATTAAAAACTAAAGTGCTTATATGCATCATTGAGATATATATATATTATATGTTTGGGGATTCTAAGTAATTTTCTATAAATAAATAAAAAAACACTATTTTTTACATATACTTAATGAGATAAGTGTCAGAAATGGCTTGGTAGGCAAGTGGTTAAAAAGAGATTTTTTTTTTGAAAAACCGCTGCACAAATTACAACAACCAACATTTTTTTTTTCTTCTCTAGGGCCTTTACTTTCAGAAAATATAGAATGTTTGGGGGTTCTAAGTAATATCTAGTAAAATAAATGCTAATTTTTACATGTTTTTAAGAGGTGTCAGAATAGGCTTGGTAGTCATGGTTTAATGCAGAAAATATAAATAGCTCTTAGTATTTATAAGACGTAACATTGCACAGTGAGTGTTAATATTCTTAGTGGATCAGAACAGACATTTCTCCCTGTTAGAGGGAATTTTTTTTACTATGCTTTATAAGGCTACTTGCCTTCCTCTGGATTATCTGGCTGCAATGTGTTTTTTCTGTATGTGTCATTTTTCTGTAACTATATATAGATCAAACAGTGAACATAAAGATACTTAAAAATGAAATATTCATGGATCTATTTTTTAATCATCAGAGACGTTTTGTGACGCCTGCGCTGAGGGCGGAGCTGAGAACTCTGCAGAAAGCACAACACCTGAAGTGTGTATTGACAGCTCTGCCTGTGAATGTATTGATATCAGTTTTCAGCATAAAAGGTGTGAATCCCTATTTTCACAGACTGATAGTGTAGAAGTGAAATATATACAGCATGGGGGGTTGGCACCCTGTAGATGTGCTTTTGACAGCACAACACTTCTGTAGAGGAATGGCTGCAATCCAATATCACCGTGCTGTGCAAGGGCTCTAACACTTACACTTTCTAAAGCCAGCCACACATTGCAAGCGCTTCTCACAATGCAATTTTATTATGTGATTTTAGTTAAAATTACAAAATTCTACTGGCCATACACGTGTATTTTTTTTTTTTCAGCCAGACAAAATGGATAGAGAAATCCACTCTGCCAGGACATTGTATTCTGACAGTGGCACCTGTCGCTGATCAGTAGTCGCAGCTGAATGGCTGCAGCCGCTGATCATCTGCAAATGTCCCATTCAACAGAAGCCAATTAAATAATCAACTTCCTTCCCTAGTGAACTGGCCAAATTTCAATCAGTGTATGGCAGTGGTTCTCAACTCCGGTCCTCAGGACCCACCAACAGGCCAGATTTTAAGTATTACCTTGGGGAGATGCAGACTAGAATACTGCAATCACTGAGCAGCAAATGATATCACCTGTGATGTATTTCAGTTATCCTGCAAACCTGGCCTGCTAGTGGATCCCGAGGACCGGAGTTGAGAACCACTGGTGTATGGCCAGTTGAAGAATGAGTGGTCAGTGAATGGGCAGTAGCCAAGTAGTTGGACATTGGATTTCCCCAACTCAAGGAAGTATGGCCCTTATTGGCTGTGCACCCTCGGAGGTAGTTGCGTATACCTCCTCTGTGAAGTTAATACAAGGAGTAAGTAAGAAGCTTAGAAATGAAGAAAATGTGATCACAATGCAAGACTATTGCTTGAACGTTAAAGTGATTGTAAAGTCTCTTTTTTTTTTTTTAAATAACAAACATAATATACTTACCTCCTCTGTGCAGTTGGTTTTGCACAGAGCAGCCCGGATCCTCCTCTTCTAAGGTCCCAATTTGCTGCTCCTGGCCCCTCCCTCCTGTCGAGTGCCCCCTCAGCCAGCAGCATCTTATGGGAACCGAGGCAGAGTTCCATGTATGCATTCAGACACGGAGCCCGGCCCTGGCCCCGCCCTTTCTCCTCCCTGATTTGCTGACTGACTTTGATTGACAGCCGTGGGAGCCAATGGCACCACTGCTGTATCTCAGCCAATCAGGAGGAGTGTCCCGGATGGCTTAGAGCCTTAGACATTCGTGGACACCACTGGAGAGAGAAGGGAATCTCAGGTAAGTTATTAGGTGGGGTGCTGGGGAAGCTGCTACACACAGAAGGTTTTTTTTATCTTAATGCATTGAAGTTTCTCCGCATCCAATTCGCAGGGCAGGTAAATGTGACCGGCTCTCAATGGAGCCGATTCACACATGTCCAGGGCAGCCACAGTCCAGATTGAAAAAGGGTCCAGTGCGTGTTTGGGTCCGGTTCAGGTGTGAAATTCAGGTAAAAATTCGGACCTGAACCGGTGAATAGATACGCACCGGACTTCAGGCACAAACCCATGGCCGCACATATGTGAACCCGGCCTCAAATAATGAATTGCTGCTGTTTGAAATTTAACCACTTCAGCTCTGGGAGGTTTTACCCCCTTCATGACAAGGACATTTTTTGCAATTTAGCACTGCTCTACCGTAACTGGTAATTGCGCGGTCATGCGATCTACCCACATGATATATGTATAATTTTCCACATAAATAGAGCTTTCTTTTGATGGCATTTGTTTTTTTGCGATATAAAAACGAAAAAAGACCAAAAATTAAAAAAAAAAATTATATATATATAATATTTTATTTTTTTTTAATTATATATATATATATATATATATATATATATATATATATATATCTTTTTTTTTTTTTGTCTTTTGCTACGTCTTTGGTTTAAAAAAAAAAATCCCAATAAGTGTGTATTGATTGGTTTGCGTGAAGGTTAAGAAAGCAGAATACAGCCGATGCGTCTACAAACTATGGTATATACACTGGGATTTTTTTTAATACTACTAATGGCAGTGATCAGCAACTTATTATGGGACTGCAGAAATCTGACACTAATTGACAGGGGAACTAACTGCCACTGACATCATCAGTGACACTAATACAGTAATAATTGATAATACCATACACTGTCACTGTACTATTGACAATGGCTGAAATGGGGTTAACATCTAGGGCGATCAATGTGTTAAATGTGTGCCTAACAATGTGTATTGTGTGCTGATTTTACTAACAGGTCTCTGTTTTTTTATCACTGATCAGAAACAAACAGAGAGAGCACTCCCTCTGTACAGACTCCTTTGTTGATTGGACACAGACGATCAGCAGGTCCCAGGCATGAATCATTGGCCGGGACTTGCTGACAGACTTCCGCTGGGTACAATCACAGTGGGTGTCGGTGGGGGGATGGGGAGTGCATGCTTGCGCCCTATATCAGGAAGCAGGCGGCGGCATACCAGTATGTCACTTTGACTGCATGGGTAACCCGTCTGCAGTATATTGTCCTTAAGTGGTTAAAGTGTCACTAAGCCCAAATCATTATGCCCGAGCCCGCTGGGAAGTGAACCTTGCACTGCGCTAATCACAGGCAGTGAGACATTCCCCGATCGCTGCAGCCACACATCAGGGAAATGTCTCACTGCCTGTGATTGGCGCAGTGGAGGGTTCACTTCCTGGCAGGCTTGGGCACATGCACTTGCGAACACGCCCGAGCCCATCCTTAGTGTTATACTCATTTTGCCACTAAGAGTATTTGTTTTCTGTAGACTGCAAAAAACCTGGTTGATCCTGTTGTTCCCTGTCCCTCCACCCTTGTCTGTGCCACTGCAGCCTGAGATTGTGTAGACCAGCCATTTCAACATCTACCGAGCATGCTCCAGTTTCAGTTTCCTTCTAAGCTGTTAATTTTCTCCTTTTTTTTCTATGAAGCCCACATGACTATAGAGTCACACAATGTGGGCATACACACAGTGGTAAATGACAGTCCCCTCCCTCCCTTCTACTCCATGCCCTTGTATTGCTAAATAATATAGGGGCCAGGATATAAGATGTTGATGGAGGATTCACCTCCCTGTTAGTCCCAGTACATACACACCATGGACACAACCTGGAGGGGTGTGACATAGCATGTGATTGGCAGAACCTCCTCCAGATATCTTTACAGATATCTTTACAGCGTGAGCAAAGTGAAAGCCATTGTCAGTCAGCTTAAACTCCACCTACATCATGCTATTCAACTGGATAGGAGGACGGCGGGGGGCGGCAGCATGTAGAGGAACCGATCTCTCCATGTAGCCGCTGAATGCCTGTTTCTCCTAATCTCCCTCCGGCAGCCATTCAGCAGCTGCAGGAGGGAAATTGAGGGCATTGGTTCCTCTACGTGCTGCTCCCACCGCCTCCCTATCCCTGTCCTGCTGGCACCAAGGGCCCTGGTTTCTTGCCCTGGGGCCCTGAAGATTCTAGTTACACCTCTGCTAGAAGCTTCTCCTTTCCCTGGGGATGGGAAAGACCTGGAAACACCATGAGACTGTAGAACAGCAATAATTAAATAAGGTTCTTGAATGTTCATTTATAATAATTTAAATACAGTGTTGTGATCTTTATACATAAATAGAAGGGATAATGGCAATGAAAAATTGTTTGCTTAGTATCACTAACTATAGTTGTGTGCACATTGATCCCTGCCCACATACCATAAGGCTACGTTCACATATAGGCAAATTGAATCACGGGCGGAATTGTAGCAATTCTGCCCGTGATTCCAGAATCGTAGCAAAACGCAGGGCACGTTTGCGATGCCATGATTTCTTCATGGCACCCTAAACACTGTTTGATTCTGCAGCGATTGTCACATGACAAAGGGCGCTGCAATCATGCAAACCAAAAATTGCACGACGCGAAGGTTAAAACTAAATTAAATTTTGAAGAACTTTTGAACGACATTTATCAATTTATCGAATGTGCTCAGTATTTTCATACCAATCTTTGCATGAATATTCATAGGAAAGTTTGTTTGAAAATCTACTAGTGTATGGCCAGCTTAAGGTAACAGAGAGTTCAAGAGTGCGGAGGCAACTGGACCACTGAAGAAGCAGCAGAGGTCAGAAAAGCTGGTAAACTTGGAGGCCTTTTAGTCAGGGATAGAAGTTCCTGCTTCGGCAAGCAAAGAGAGAGAGAGATAAGTGATCTCTTCTGGGAGGAGGTGTTGGAGTGCTGACAAACTTGGTGGTCTCTTGTCTATGATAATTTGGAGAGGCAGGAGAAGAGGGGTGAGTAGCTTGAGGCCCAGTGAGGTCCATGCATGGAGAAGGTAAATGTGTGTAGGTGGGGCGCAGCGACAATAATCCACATGGTCAGGTGCAATAGAAATCTTGTAACGCATCAACAGTACCCGGTGGGAAGACTGCCAAACCCAGTGCACTCTCGGCTTCCAGCAATGTAATCAGAGCGAGTTCCAGCTGGACTGACAGCATCTGCTGAGAGGGGCAGAAAGCAGCCTGGCCATCTTGGGCCCAGTTGGCAAGATGCCCGGAAGAGTTGCATCCCTACACTTTTCCTCCTCACCAGGAACCTTTCCCTGCTGCTAGTACTGTCCCTAGCAGACGGGTTACCTCTTCCTACACTACCCACTTGCACAGGGGTCAAATCCTGGGGAAAAAGTGTGGTAACTCACCCAAGACCCCACCTCAAAAATAAAAAAAAGTGTGTACATGTGTCCAAAATTCACATGCATTAACCACACTGCCTACCGTCTATTTATGGCGGCAGTGGGAACGCTGGGCGCGAAGCGCTGTAAAAAAGCGGCGGTCTGCGAGTGGCCGCTAGGGGGCGTGCGGCGCACACGCGCCCGCCGCACTCCTGAGGAGTGTGCCCGCGGCTTGAGCGGACCCGATGTCTGCCGGCGAGCCGGGATGAGCGGCCACAGCCAAAGAACGGGGAACCGCCGATGTAAACACGGCGGTTCCCCGCTTTGTTAGTGGGGGCATGGGAGATCTACTGATCCCCGTCACTGGGATCAGTTACATCTCTCATACCCATGGTAGCCCAGCCCCCCCACAGTAAGAACACACCCAGGGAACATAGTTAACCCATAGATCTCCCCCTGCAGGTTAACCCCTTCACTGCCAATGACATTTATACAGTCATCAGTGGACATTTAAATTTCTGATCACTGTATAAATGTCATTGGTCCCAAAAAAGTGTCAAAAATGTCCGACATGTCCACTGCAATATCGCAGTACCGCTAAAAATCGCAGATCGCCGCCATTACTAGTAAAAAAAAAAAAAAATACATAAAAACCCCAGAAATGAATTATCATCCGTAAACGCGGCCACTTTTGCGCAAACCAATAAATAAACGATGATTGCGATTTTTTTTTTTTTTTTTTGGATTTGTATTTTAGCAAACAGTAAGAAATTTGTTTTTTTTTTTTTGCAAAATTGTCGCTCTTCTTTTGTTTATAGCGGTGATTAGAAATGATGCAGAGGTGATCAAATACCACCAAAAGAAAGCTCTATATGTGGGAAAAAAAGGACGCAAATTTCGTTTGGGTACAACGTTGCACGACCGCGCAATTGTCATTTAAAGCGACGCAGTGCTGAGTCGCAAAAATGCTCTGGTCCTAACCTGGGAAATCCTTCCGGGGCTGAAGTGGTTATACAAATAAATATAGCACAGATGTAACAAAATAATTTAACCTGTAGGCTATACCAGGGCTTGACAAATTTGCTTAGAATCTAGGATACAGCTGAAAAAGTTAGGAGCCAGTGTTTTAAATCAGCTGCCCAGCGCCCAGAAATGCATGTCCGGGGCATTGGGCAATAAGAATTGCTCATGCCCCATGTCAAGTGAAAAAAAAGACAGAATATTAAAAAAAAAAAAAAAAAAAAAAAAAACTTGTTTTTTGTTTGTTTTAAGATTTTGCAAATAAGTTATTTTTCTCCTTCACTAATGTGCGCTGATAGGCGGCACTAATGGCCACTGATGAGATGGCACTGAGGTAGCACTGATAGGCAACACCAAGATGGCACTGACAGATGGCATTGATAGGCAACACTGACAGGTGGCACTAATGGGCACTGACAGGTGGCACGGATGAGTACTGACAGGTGGCACTGACGGGCAGCACTGAGGTGGCAATGATGGGCACTGACAGGTAGCATTGATAAGCAACACTGAGATGGCACTGATGGGCACTGACAGGTGGCACCGATAGGCAACACTGAGATGGCACTGATGGGCACTGACAGGCAATGCTGAGGAGGCACTGATGGCCACTGGTAGGTGGCATTGATAGGCAACACTGAGGTGGCACTGACAGGTGGCACCTATGGGCACTGATAGGTGGCACTAATGGGCACTGATAGGCGGCACTGATATGGCACTGCCAGGTAGCACTGAGGTGGCACTGATGGGGACTGACAGGCAGCACTGAGATGGCAATGATGGGCACTGACAGATGGCACTGATAGGCAGTGCCATCTTAGTGTTGCCAGGTGGCACTGATGGGCGACACTGAGGTGGCAATGATGGGCACTGACAGGTGCCACTGATAGGCCCATCATTTACACTATATACTCAAAGTTCCAAAAGATTAATAGAAAAGCTTCACCCAAGTTGGCAGTCAAGAGCTTTCCAGGCACGGATATCCAGAGACCCCGATTGAGGATTTAGCAGAGAGATCACAAGCAGCACAGACAGACTCCTTTCCCTCTCCTAGTGCTCCTACTCACACACAGTGCATTGCTTCAGCTGCTCCATTCTGCCCGCTCAGCTTCTGGCGTGGTGTGGCGCAGTGGTAGGAATGCGTCATGACATCATCCAGATCCAGTCTGTCACCTCCTGACGAATAGGTGCGCCATACTCACAGCCTCTGCCAGACCCGCCCCCCGGCCGAATACAGGATCAAGTCATGGATCCACCAGGCCACGGTTGCTAATGGGAACGGCGCTGCTGCTGAGAAATAAGTACAGGAACGTTGTTTCCACTTGTTCCCGCAGGACTCGAGCCCTGCACTTGCATCTAGCGTGCTAAACCCAGGGGCCAGGGTCTTAAATAGACTCTGTCACACCTAAGATGGCTGCCAGACTCACATGGTTGGCCAGCATCCTATCGTATCACTGCCCCAGTGACTCAGGAAACCATAGAGGAACCCTGTTCCTTATGACTTCCTCTCCCTCTGCATTGACGCTGCGGTTGAGTGCCACCTGCAGTGGAGACAGCAGACTGCACCTGCGTACAGCCTGGCACATCAAGAGGGAAGGATAGCCCAAGAGTTTGAGAGACCCATCTGGAAAGCTGCATTGTGGGGCGTTTGCAGAGAAGCACCTGGAAAAGAATCCCCTCTATGCCGTGGTGTAGTTGCTACTAGAAAAAGTTTTCCTTGTGCTGTATGGTCAGCCTCCCCTATGAAAACAAATTATATGTGCTACCAGCTACATATATAATGGATAGACCGACACACAGGAGGGGGTGGGGTGAAAGTTAGAACTCCCTTTAAATGAACATAATAAAGCTTACTTGTACATGTTTTTCCATTTTTTTTTCCAGGTTTTTTAATTCCACAGAGGGAAAGCTGGAATTTGCCTCCTGGCTTCCCCTGATAAGAGGAATTTAAAGCACTCCTAAATAGCTTTTGTTTTTGAAAAGCAGTCATCCCTGGACCCTTAGGATTGAACAGCAACCCCCCTCCATTACAGCAGCATTCATGGACCCCCAGGAAATAGATCATGAATAGAGGTTTTAACACTTCTGTATCACTGCTTGTCACCGCTGCATCTGTCACATCCTGTTTACGTTCCATAATCAGAAATATCAATCACACGTCTAAGATTAGTCTTCCTGCACACATTCAGGATCTAGCCGGCCTCATTGTTACAATTGTGCACAACGGCAGAATTTGATGCACAGTTGGATTGCAAGACCCAGATAATTGTGCTCAGGCATCACCCAAAATCAATAGGAGAACCAGCTAAAGCCCTCCAGAAAACACTGCAATTGTGCTAAAGTCAGAAAGTCCATCCAATTTACTGCCAATCTATTGCGATGAGATTCAGCAGGCTTTTCACAGCGCTTCTCAGCCATACTCCTCACACTCCAATGGGCTTTATTGATCCTAATTTGAACATTAGGTTGGCACAAAGGACTGACTGAATTGGAACGTGTGTTCTCTGACTTTCCCAGTGCAGATTTAACGGATATAGCACTTATAGGGTAACTAACTAAACTGTTGAAAAACCTATAGACTACCCTTTAGGGCATAGTTCACACCAGTGCAGTAAGTTTCAGTGCGTTCTAGAAAAAAAGTAGAATATGCTGCATTTTATCTGCACTAAACTGTACTGGAACATGGTAAAATGCACCAGAACGCACCTAAACACACCAAAAATGCACTGGAATACGCATGTCCTTATTTAAGGTGAATAAAAAAAAAGGGGGGGGGAAGCACTGCAACTCATCAAAAACGCACCGGAAAACATCAAAAATGCACATGCAAAAAAGCATCCGGAACGCATTTGGGCTGCGTTTCTATGTGAACTGGCCCTAAAAAGAATATGTAAACCCAATATTTCATATTCCTAATATGTGCTTGCTGTAGCATGTACTTGTATGACAAAGCGTCCTGTTCTCTTTGTATTGCTTCCTTTGTGTGCAATCCCTGGTGTTCCTGCCAGTCGCCCTGCATTCCGAATAAAAACTGACCATGTTGTTAGGCATGAGAGCACAGCATGGTCAGTTAAAAGCATCATGGGCCCCTGGGCAAAGTAATGCACTGGGGCCCCTGCCAGCCTGCCCCAATTTACACGACTATTCACAAGAATTAATGTATAAATAGTTGATAGAATTACACATATATTTATTAGTACTTTCAAAAAAATTGATTTTAAACAATAAGAAAACATGCCATAAATCAAAAACTAATCAACACAAAGAGCAAAGTACAGGGGGTGGCAGAATGGGACAGTACGGGGGGGGGGGGGGGTCAGATGG
>BLSH010355349.1:462150-481806 GCA_018402905.1 Glandirana rugosa | reverse complement strand
GCTTACCTTATTCCCTATAGAGAAGTTCATGAGGAGCCTCATGAGGAGCTTACCCTATTCCCTATAGAGGAGCTCATGAGGAGCCTCATGAGGAGCTTACCCTATTCCCTATAGAGGAGCTCATGAGGAGCCTCATGAGGAGCTTACCCTATTCCCTATAGAGGAGCTCATGAGGAGCCTCATGAGGAGCTTACCTTCCAAATATCCACAAACTGTGGTGACAAAAGACCCGTGGAGAGGACGTGGGATGTGGGCCTAGGGAGGGCTGCCGCCCCCCGGGTGCCACAGACCGAGGAGAGGCCGACCCCTGAATGTGCCACAGACTCCAGGTCCAAAGGATCCACGGGTTCGAGTCTTGCATTCGGTCATACGACCGAAGGGATGGGAAGTGTATTATAAGCAGCAAAACTTCTTTTCCTTGTTAAAGATGTCATGAGTGTCCCTACTCCTTGGTGTATGTGGGGTGGGGAATGCCCATGCTGCAATTGATTGGGCAGGAGTGACCACTCTCTTCCATGTTTGGTCCGAGCCCAAGATCAGACCAAACCCATGCTCATCCCTATTGCTGACCTCTGCCAATACCTGTCTGCTACCAAAGATATGAGATCGTCATCCAATGTGGCTGAAAAGGGACCAGATTGACCAGTTGTCCTCTTATGTCTGCAGGCTTCCAACAGATTTTCTGCATTGTCCTTCTTGGTGATTCTTGGCAGGAAAGCATCTATATGTAGAAAAACGCTCCTCTAGGACCAGAATTTTATCTCTGGAGTTCTGGTACATGCCTGGAGGCATTTCTATTATCCAATTCATGATGATCCTTCTATCCATCTATTGTCTTATTTTAGCAGCTAAGCCAGACACCCCAGCTATTAGCCGAATTTTAAAATTCAGTGCGTGTACAGGAAATTATGAGAGTTCCATGTAAAAAGGGATTTGAAGTGATTACTCATAGCATGGTTTTTAGTGTTTACAATATCAAAAAGCAGTCATGAAATTCCCATGGGGTGGGGAAGGGGGTTTCTACTGTTTCCTGGATTTAACTCTCCTTCATTTTTAACACTTTATATTCAGCATGTTCCCCTAGTGTTTAAATGGGCTGTGTTGTAACAGTTTTGTCTTAGTTTTATTATTAGTTACTGTATTGCAAGGTGATATGAAAACTGTGATATTCTGCTGCTCTCTTAAAGCGTTTGTTAACCCTGCTGCTGTCTCTTTAATGTGCAATTAGCAGCATGGTATTTTTGCTTTTTAAATGATCCCTCTGTATCCCCTAAAATATCTGTTTGATAATGCCAGGTCATGACTCCCCTCCTGTGTACTGCCCCCCATGTACAGTTGTGCTCATAAGTTTACATACCCTGGCAGAATTTATGATTTCTTGGCCATTTTTCAGAGAATATGAATAACAGAAAAACAATTCTTTCACTCATGATTAGTGTTTGGCTGAAGCCATTTATTATCCATAAACTGTGTTTACTCTTTTTAAATCATAATGACAACAGAAACTGCCCAAATTACCCTGATCAAAAGTTTACATATCCTGGTGATTTTGGCCTGATAACAAATGGCTATTAATGGTAACCATCCTCACCTGTGATCTGTTTGCTTGTAATTAGTGTGTGTGTATAAAAGGTCATTGAGTTTCTGGACTCCTGACAGACCCTTGCATCTTTCATCCAGTGCTGCACTGATATTTCTGGATTCTGAGTCATGGGGAAAGCAAAAGTATTGTCAAAGGATCTGCGGGAAAAGGTAGTTGAACTGTATAAAACAGGAAAGGGATATAAAAAGATATTCAAGAAATTGAGAATGCCAATCAGCAGTGTTCAAACTCTAATCAAGAAGTGGAAAATGAGGGGTTCTGTTGAAACCAAACCACGGTCAGGTAGAGCAACTATTTGTCGCCAAAATTTGACATGCAACTGTGTCCATGCAGCCGCATGCATCTGCGTTCACTTCTGGGCTGCCTGCATACCGCTCCGAGGTGGATGCAGATGCAGCAAAAGAAAAAACTCTACACAGAGGACAAGACACGTTGGGAAGCGTCAAAACCTGACTGAGGTAATTCACCTTTTTATTTGTCTTTGTAACTTTAGTTACATAGTCGGCAAGGCTGAAAAAAGACACCAGTCTATCCAATTCAACCTGTGTATATCAATAATAAATTGTATATCCTAGTATGTTGTGATCATTAAGATGCCCATCTAATAGTTTTTTTTTAAAACTATCGATGCTCCCTGCTGATACCACTGCTTGTGGAAGAGGATTCCACATCCTTACCACTCTGACAGTAAATAACTCTCTATGCAGATTAAGGTTAAACCACTTCTCTTCCAATTTCAGTGAATGGTCGTGTTTCTTTTTAAACTCTCTTTCACTGAAATGTTCCAGGAATGCTCTTTTCATGGTAAGCTAATCAAAATGACCACAGCTGATCACAGTTGAAAGTCAAATGGCTTTGTGTGCCATTGAGAAGATGATTAGCTGCACCTGATTGAAGTCATTTTAGGATGGGGGGTGATCCCTTTTCCAACTCAGTGATTCTTTTTTAAAATTTTTTTCTGACATGTTGGTGTTATATCTTTCACTTGATGTTGTAGGTTGCAGTAAATACAGCTGGATAAAACAAAAACTGTGTCTTCATTTCAGGCTGCAAAGCAACAAATGTGATTATTTTAAAGGGGGTGATTCTTTTCTATACCTCAATACACACACACACACACACACACACTTTCCCCCAGACAGGGTGGTGTGATAGTAAATGTTGCACTAAGAGTGGCAGGGTCTTAAAAGGGGCAATGAATACCAGGAGTGTGCTACATAGACAATGCAGAGGTCATGAGTGCTCTACTTACAGACGGAGTGCAGGGTTCAAGAGTGCACAGTGTACAGAGTGCAGGGTTCCGGAATGTGCAGTGTACAGAGTGCAGGGTTCAGAAGTGTGCTACATACAGAGTGCACAGTTAAAGAGTGTGCTGTGTACAGGAGGCAGAGTTCAGGACTGCATATCCCACGGCCCCTTTTAACAAAAATGACTCCCCCTTTCCTCCCACATCGCCTCCACCCCCAAATCCCCATCCTTGAGAGGATTGACATCCCTTTTCTAGCACAAACCCCCCCAGTATAAATCCTCTTCCCCTCCCCCTAGGTGTACAAATGCAACCATAAATTCTTTTATTCCCTCTACCCCCCCCCCCCCCAAAATCTCTCTTCCCAACATGGACCTCTGATACAGCGCAGTTTGATGCAGGGTGGAAGATGTTCTTCCTCCCGGGCCCCTCCTCGTGGTCTGTCATAAGACACGTCAGAGCCAAGGAGGAGCCTAGAGGAAGCCTCCCTGGCTGTGTTACACTAGTATGACAGGTGGCAGTGGGTGCCGGCAGCAGTAAACAGAAAGCACAGGGCTAGCGCAGGAGGTGGCAGAACTCCTTCACGTTTTGGCTGAAATAAAGCCATGTGTTGCAGACATTAAGGCATATTGTGGTCACCTACCTGTATGAGAAGCCTGAGCTGACTTGGGTGGCTCTTGCACAATTTCCATTAGGCACTCCTGGAAGTATAGAGTAGAGGTGAGCTCAGGTGTGTTCAGATACTAGTGCAAACCCGCCTGTGCTGTCCAGTCAGGAAGCTGCCACTGTGGACTGCCAATCATAAGCAGAGAGCAATTTCCTCCATTAAAAAGCTGACAAAGATTATAAACCATCCTCAATCTACTTGTTTTTGTTGCTGCTTTTACCTTCTATGGGACACAGACAGCAACAAAAACCTTCCAGAGGTTCTAACCCCTCTCCTCTCTATATGTGCCCTCCCTTTGTACAGCCAACATTATTGGTGTTCTTTCACAGATGTGGCAAGGTAAGTGCTTCTCCTCTACAAATCTGCCTATGTGTGTGTATATCTTGGCAGAAATAAATCTGTTGATTGAAAGGTAGAGGCTTAAATGCTTCCTGACCGGCTCGCGTACTTTTACTGCTGCAGATTGGCAGCGTCCTGCGAATCTTCATCTTTAAACGGCGGCCCGCTCATGCACATCTAGCGGGCAATAGCCTGCCGCACTCTGCAGGAGTGTGCCCGCGGCTCGGGCGGACCCGATGTCCGTTGGCGAGCCACGATTGCTTGCCACAGAAGAAAAACGGGGAACCGCCGATGTAAACACGGCGGTTCCCCACGCTGTCAGGCAGCATCTAAGAGATCTACTGATCCATGTCACTGGGATCAGTTAGATCTCTTATGCTCCTGACAGGCCAGCCCCCTCACAGTTAGAACACGCCCAGGGAACACAGTTAACCCCTAGAGCGCCCCCCAGGTTAACCCCTTCCCTGCCAATGACATTTATACAGTAAATGGGATATTTACATTTCTGATCGTTGTATAAATGTCATTGGTACCAAAAAAGTGTCAAAAATGTCTGACACGTCCCCCCAATATCACGATCCTGACAAAAATCGCAGATCGCCACCATTACCAGTAAAAAAAAAAAAATGTAAAAACGCCAGAAATGAATTCTCATGGTTTGTAAACGCGGCAACTTTTGCACAAACCAATCAATAAATTCTGATTGTGATTTTTTTTTTTACCAAAAATATGAGGAAGAATATAAATCGGCCAAAACCAATGAATAAATAATTTTTTTTTATATATATATTTTTTTGATTTGTAATATAAAAGTAAGAAATATTGTTTTTTCTGCAAAATTATCGCTCTTTTTTTTGTTTATAGCGGTGATCAGAAATGATGCAGAGGTGATCAAATACCACCAAAAGAAAGCTCTATTTGTGGGAAAAAAAGGACGCAAATTTAGTTTGGGTACAACGTCGCACGACCGTGAAATTGTCAGTTAAAGCGACGCAGTGCCGTATCGCAAAAAGTGCTCTGGTCCTAACATGGGAAATCCTTCCGGGGCTGAAGTGGTTAAAGAAGAAAAAAGTATATTTAAAACAATTGGTGTTAGCATTCTTTAAACTTTTTTTTTTTTTGCAAATGCACAATTTGTTCTTTTTCTACATTCTCCTGTTCAGCAAACAGCTACGACTTTGCTAGTAGTTGTTGAAAATTGCCTCGGAGTCACATCCCCTATCCACACAACCTGTGCTTCTCTGCTCATGCTGTGCCAACTCGCTCAGCCTCCATATGCCCTCTGGGCTCCTTCACCTTATTACTGCCTTTATTTACTGCTTTCCTCCCAGCAGCAATGCATAGCAGGGGCCCCGTGGCCCCTGACACGTCTTCCTGTTAACTTTCTCCCTTCAGATGCCGCTTCCTCCCCTCAGATTCACACAGTGTGAGTTAATCTTCTCCCCCATCCTGCGTTCACTCCCCCATCTTACACTCTCTCATTTTGTTACTATAGTAACAGATACTGGCAGCGGCTCGCTCTCTGTGGGAAAGATTTTGTGGATGGCGAACAGGCAAAGCTTCGTATAGGTAAGGCTCGGACGCCTGTCGCCTGCACCTGAGAGCTGGCAGCACCTGGCGCCAAGATGGGCGATGATTACGAGCAGCTCAGGGCTTCCAGCCAAAGTTTCAGTGCTAGATGCAGGATTTGCCTTGCCCCGTGTTCTTCAGGGACTGCTGCTGGTATCGGTTCATTTAGACTAAACAAAATGGCCTCTGAGGGGCCCTTGACAAGTATTAGTCCTATGCCTAAATAAAACTGTCAACATAGACTATTATTTCTGATCTTGTTCTGAAAATGTATGTTGCCTGGCTTTACACTGATCCTCAGCCTTCAGGACTTTCTGAGTCCCCCACCGATCTTCAAGTATGCAGATCAGGAGTGCTTACTTCACTGACTACATTTTTTTCAGCTCTCCATGTTATTCAATGGCCCCATAAAAATGCCGACATTTTGAGCTCTAGATGGCATTGGCGTTAGTGAGCTGCAAGTAGAACCCACGGCCAGCGCGTTCTGAAGCTGTAGCATTATGGCGTTTTTGACGCTGAGCCAGCAAAACGCTCAGTAACGCTCATTAACGCCATAGCGACATTAACCGGCGTTTTTCAGGTTAAAAAATAGCAGAGGAATGTTTTTTCAAACAAAATGCCTATTGACGCCGACGCTCACTAACGATCATTAAAGCCGATGAAAAACGCTGATGAAATCGCATTTTTGACGCCGATTTTTCCCTGACATCGGACCCGACATTAAGCTTATATTTTTTAATACGCCCGCGTGTATGGAGCCTTAGCATGACAGCAAGGCAACCAGCATTTTGTACAAGAGGGTCCTTGAGAGTAACGTATGCATTTCTCTTGGATGAATCACCCCTTACTTTTGTAGGGATATGTGTCCCCCATTCGCCAAAATATGAAACTGCCAGATCTGTCCTTTATGATGTTTAGGTAACCTCAGGAAGGGATGTGGAATGAACAAAGGAGTCACACCTACTCTTATTTTTTTTATAAGGATTATTAGGTGACAAACACGGCTCAGTTTAAATCTTGAAACTATTAATTATTATTATAATTATTATTATACAGGATTTATATAGCACCAACAGTTTGTGCAGCACTTTACAACATGGCGGCAGACTGTACAATTACAATACAATTCAATACAGGAGGAATCAGAGGGCCCTGCTCGTTAGAGCTTACAATCTAGGATTATCGACAATACTTTTATTCGTCTTTTTTTTTTTTTAAATCTTTTTATTGGTAGATATGTAAGATATGTAAGAAAATAAACAGACATATATTGGTACAGCATCAAACACGCTCAACGTAAGCGTACAAAAATCACAGTTTTTGGTACAGAAATATACAAGAGATATATGTGCACATTTGCATATCCTTGAATGTCCAGTTCCAAAAAGCAAGTACATACAAGTACGAGGTGATTTGGTTTCTTTCTTATATTTGCCCCAGTACGGCTTTGTATTTACTGTTTCTTCAAGTGTTAAATATAGACAAGGGGCTGCTTACCAACCATATTAGGCATTTGCAGTGCAGTAGCCATGTATTACACTATAGCGCCTAGTGGTAACTGTTTTTTACCAGTCCATTAGGGCAGGGCTGGTGCAAGGATTTTTGACACCCTAGTTGAAACCTCATTTTGTCGCCCCCTTTGGCTCCAGCCCCTATGCCCTGTCCATGTATACGATGGAGGGTGGCGGAGGTGGAGATTTTTGCAGCGCCTCTCTACCTATTTCTTTACCGTGGTCCACAGGCCAGCACCTGTGCCTCTGGACCCGGCCTAAAGTCAAATAATGGCAGCACCGGCTCGCTTCCTCGTGCCAGTCATGATCAGCAGGTATATGGACATGCTGGGGTAGTATATGGACTGGGGCTTGGCGCCCTGGGCGTCAGCGCGCCCTAGGCGGCTGCCTACTCCGCCTAGTGGTAGAGCCGGCCCTGCATTAGGGGCGCACGGGTGCCACCCCCCCCCATCCATGCATCCAGCCCCCTGATCTACATACAGGGCGTCGGATGCATGGATTTCATTGTTGGGGGCATGCTTTTTGAAGCACGTGATTAGAGCCAGAGGCTTCAATAGGCTTTAATAGGCTTTCCTAGTCTTCAAAAAAAGGGTGGGCTCAGAGCACTGTGCCCCGATCCCATCCAGTTGTGTGACAATAGCAGATGACTATTCGCTATCACCACACTGATCCTCCTCCCGGCCAATCAGGAATTGGGAAGCCAAAGAGGAAAGGACACAGGAGCCGCTGCCCGTCGCTGAATCCGAGGAGGAAAGGACACCAGAGCCGGTGCCTGACGTGGAGGAGAGGACATAGGAGCCACTGCCTACCGCTGAAACTGAGGAAGAGATGACACAAGAGCCGCTGCCTGTCGCCCGTAGGTGTCCGCAACCCGCCCTAAGGAGCCCACAACCTGGCCACCACCTAGATGGGGTAAGTTCCGGGGAGGGAGGGGGTTCCCGCCGACCGACCAATGGTGGGGGGGGTCTTTGTTTGCCCCCCCAAAAGAAAAACACCAGCCACCACTGGTTTGTACACTATTGCTTACTAAAGCTTCATCTGGTGAGGAACATGATGGATTAAAGAGAGCCAAGGGCAGTTTGATTGCTGCGATGAGGTGGCCTAGCAAGATACTGACCACTGCATGTTAAGGCCTCATACACACGGACGTTTTTTGACGCCGGCGTTTTCTGGTGTTTTTTGCAGCTCTCCATGTTAGTCAATGGCCCCAAAGAAACGTAGGCGTTTTTGAGCTGTAGATGACGTCGGCGTTAGTGAGCTGAAATTTGAACCCACAGCCATCGCGTTCTGAGGCTGTAACGTTTTGGCATTTTTTGACGCCGACGCCACAATATGCCAACAAACGCCACCTATTATTATACCGGCGTTTTCCGACGCCGACCTTTCTAGGTTGAAAAATAGCAGAGGGATGATTTTTTTAAAAAAACGCCTATTGATGCCGACGCTCACTAACGCTCAAAAACGATGATGCATAACGCCGAAAAACGCAGACTTTTTTTCCTTGACGTCGGGCCCGACGTTTTGTTTATTTTTTTAGAAACGTCCGTGTGTATGAGGCCTTAATGTATCCAAATTGCTTCTTGAAAAAGTTTAGAAGAGTGCTTTCAAAGTACACTGCTCACAATTGTAAAGCCCTGAACTAAACTGTTGATTAAATGAATCCAGTTCTCATATGCCTTTAGCCAGATGTGAATGAGCCCTATCGATAGCTAGTTATGTTCTGCCTCAGTGGGGCCTGGTGGCCCGGTTGCTTCTGAGGCCTTTAAAACTGATAGCAACAAAATAATGCTTTGTTGGCCATAGTAGTTAGAATCCTGCTAAAGATTTCTACTTCTGGTTATAAGAGTAAGAGGAGAATATGAATGGCTGCTGCAGGCAATGTAGACTGTTTAATCAACCAACAAAAATAATGTGAACCGCTGCAACTCATACATCCTGAATACTGGACCACTAAACCTTTCTTCCCTATCTTCTGCTGCACCCAGGTCACGGACTGGACTAGCATCCTGTGATTCAGAAAGGGGATTTATATGTTTCATCTGGAGCGGTGTTTGCTCTTCGATTATCGGCTGTTGCCATTGAAATAGCTCACCGTGGAGATGGAGTTTGCGCTTGTTTGATCTCTGTTATTCAAGATCCATTTTATCTGGTAAGAGGCCACTCTTTCAATATACGGAGCAATGAAGCACTTTGGAGTGGAATTTTCCATAAGCACTCAGCATTTTGTCACTTTGTATTTCATATGGACTTTTTGTGAACAGATATGTTTATATGATGGACTCTAATGCTTAGTTTATATGGTGGTGCACATATGTATATTGACTTATTTGCACTTTTTATATATTTTTTTTATATACAGTGCCTTGAAAAGGTATACCCCTTGATATTTTCCCCTTTTTGTCATGTTACAACTAAAAAGGTAAATGTATTCTATTGGGATTTTATGTGATAGACCAACACAAAGAGGCACATAATTGTGAAGTGGAAGGAAAATGATAAATGTTTTTTTAAATTTTTTACAAATAAACATGTGAAAAGTGTAGGGTGCATTTGTATTCAATCAATACTTTGTAGAACCACCTTTCTCTGCAATTACAGCTGCAAGTCTTTTTGGGGAGATCTCTACCAGCTTTGCACATCTAGAGAGTAAAATGTTTGCCCATTCTTCTTTGCAAAATAGCTCAAGCTCTGTCAGATTGGATGGTGAGCATCTTTGAGGAGGAACTTTCAAGTCTTGCCACAGATTCTCAATTGGATTTAGGTCTGGATTTTGGCTCCATCCATCTTCATATCAACTCTGACCAGCTACCAGTGGCAGCCAGTGGCGCCGCTCCCCTATCCATGCGTCCTGCCCCCTAATCTACATACATGGCGCCGGACGCATGGATTCCAATGAGGGAGGTGGTTTTTTTTGAAGCACGTGTTTAGAGCCAGAGGCTCTAATAGGCTTCAATAAAGGGTGGGCTCAGGGCGAAGAGCACTGCGCTCCGAGCCCACCCAGTTGTGCGACAATAGCGAATGAATATTCGCTATTCTCACACTGACCCTGCTCCTGGCCAATCAGGCAGCCATCAACTGATCAGCTGAAAGGACAGGCAATCCTATTGGATGCCTAGGAGGAGGGAGGAGACGCATGGTAGAAGCCACCTTGATGCAGATGAGGGGGAGACACCTGGCCATCACCCATAAGAGCGCTGCCCGCCCGGAACCTAGATGGGGTGCGGGGCTGGATGACCAACTGCGAGACCCCATTTTTGGCTGTAACATTTTACGGGGTATGAATACTTTTTCAAGGCACTGTATGTCTGATTAGTTTTAATTAATTCATAGGTGTCATCACATATATTTTTCAAATTTTCGTATTATTTTTGAATCTGTTGGTTTTGCATTGTTACTGTATATGCACATTTTCATTGTGAGCGCATGTACAATTTGTCTTACGTTTACACTCTTTTATGGATTAGGCCTTTGATTTTGAGATTTAAAGTGGATGTAAACCCTCACATATACCCAGTGAATTGAACAGCCTCAGATGATACAGTGGTGGCTTGTGCTCTCTTATTTGGGGGGTGGCACAACCAACACTACACCCCCCCTCCCGCAGGAGACGGACAACGGGTCATCCAGCAGACACCCACTAAACCATCACCCCCCCCCCCCGTGGGAGACACAGGAGGTGGCGATCACCCCCCCCCCACGGGAGACAAACAGCAGAGGTCATCCAAGAGGCAGAAATACCTTGTGGTGGCATGGAGGAGGCAGGGTGCAGGAAGAGCACACCGACATTCTCCTTCTGGCCGATTGCATACCAGAAGTGTGTCCTGAGACACGATTGGCCAGGGAGTCCTAAGACTGGATGGGGGGCAGCGCCCCTTATGGAGTGGCCACCACTGCTCCCTACGTAAGTTTTAAATTCTTATCTGCTTTATATATTCTTTAGAAAGTTCACATCATGTTAGGAAGCCTGGACATACAGCCAAGACAACTGATTGAAGGAAAGGCACACACCCCCTCTCCTCATAGGTAGAGACTTTCAGAGCTGTTCCTTAAATAGTTCAGTACTGTGCTACTCTATTTATAGCTCCCTCCCCAACACAAAGCTCCGGCTGCTTTTATCATTTGTGATGGAGAATTTGTCAGGCAGATAACAGAAGAAAGGAACAGGAGATGGCTACAGGGCTCAGGGCTTTGAAGAGAGATTCGAAAACACTGCAGATATATGTGCCCAGCTCAAATTTCATGAATCAGGTTTGAACAGTGCACCATTTTTTTATTTTTTCACATTTTTTCTGTATGGAACGCTTTTTAAATGTGGCAAAACGCACCGGAATGCACATGTCCTCAATTGACTTCAACTGAGATAAAGAAAAAACAAACTGAAAAATGCACCAGAATGCATCATAAATGAGCATGCCTATTAGGGTTTCCACATCATCCCTTTAAACCCGAACACATATGAATTACACTGGTTCTGAGGCTAATTTAATGCAGATAAGGCACCAAGTGAGTTTAATTACCACCTTAATCAGCCACAGAACCTGTGTAATTAGTATGTGTCCTGGATTAAAGGGATGATGTGGCAACCCTAATGCCTATATGCATCTGGAATGCAGAAATTGTGGTGTGAACCAGCCCTGAGTAATGGGTAAAGGTGGTCATGGACTACAAAGGACGTTCAGACTTACAGTATAGGCATGATCGACCATCAATCGATGATAATCTATCCATCTAGTGTCTATCAAACTTAGTTCCTGCCACAGTTCTAGCTCACATGCCCATTCAGACCACACTGGCAGCACTTCTGTTCTTCCTTTTGGGTCCCTCCTTAGCGGATTCTCGCCCTTAGAGGGAGGTGCTGAATCCAGTTGAAGCTTGTGTAGGCAGGTGGCCTACTGTGTGTGTGTGTGTATAGTTAGCACTCAGCTGCCCAGGTCAGGGGGAAAGGGCTGTTTTACTGCCTTTGCCCGGTGTGTGCACAGGCTTTCACTCGGGTCCTGCCTCCCTACCATGTTCTACCATGGGACCTTAAACATAATATGGGGTATGGGTAACATGACTATGGCAGAGGTTCATGAGTAACTGCGAAGAGAAACAGCAACCAGTCCTTGGCATGGTACCTGGTTAGGTGACTGCTTCTCTGGTAGCCAGGGGGTCGGTGCCTGGACTCCCTTCCCAGCTGTCTGTCTCTGACGGTCACTGGCAGTGGACTAGCATTATGGAGATCTATAGCCTGGTCGCTTGTTATGGAAAGAAAAGAGTTAAGTGAGCGCATGTATGAGGTCTATGCTAGTCAGGACCTTATTCTGTTACTGGGAGTGAGGTAAAAGAGGTATGCTGAATGGTGGAGTGGGCAACGGGTCAGCCTGTCCCTTAAACTGCAGTACATTTGTCAGTACAAGTGTGTAGGACATGGGAACTCTGAACTCTGTATGTTTGACTTTTCACATGACCGCGGCTCCCGCTTGGTCTCTAGGCATTGGTGAGCATGCCTTCGAGCGAAATATTAACCCATGTGCAAGGGTTAGAGACCCCGTTCAATGCCTGGCATAGCCCAAAGCACCCACCCTGAGGGGGAGCCTCTCATGTCACCCCTGCTTGGCGTTGAACGATAGAGAGACACATGGAGGACGTGACGGACAACTTATTGACCCCCCTTACATGCGGACACCTGTTTCAGAGAAGCCATGTCCAAGATGATTTCCCTTAAGGTTGTCTGTATGGCGGACAGCGGTGAGGGGGCCAAAGCCTCTTCTTTCATATGCAGCGGATCATGCTTTTTGCATGATCCTGGCCTTGCTACCGTTGCTACCGTTGCCTCCTTATCCTCCTGTTCCCATGCAACTGCATTCACCACAATGTCGTGGTGCAACCCTGTGCACCCTTCTTCTCCAGTTGCTTCCAGAGGTGCGGGAGTGCCACCACAAAATGTGAGAGACTCTCCTTTTGCTGTCTCCGGACAAAGAATCTACGCCTCAGCTCCGAGACTGTCACATTTTCTTCGAGGAGGCCCTCTAGGTGTGCCCCAATTTGCTCCAGGGTGACCCGCTCCTCTTCCGGCAGAGCCATTACTGCTTGTCAGGCATCATCCTCCAAGGAGTAAATGGCTAGCTCCTTGATCAGCTGGGCGGGAATCTGGTACAGGCGCGCAGCGCTCTCTAGTCTCTCCTCCCACTCCGCCAAGGGCATATTGGAGCCATTAAACTTTGTATCATGTGCCTGGGTTTCAACCTGGGTCCTTCTGTCTTTGGGTTGTGGCTCTACTTCCTCCTACCACTGGGGAACCTGAGTCGTGCAGAATTTGCACCTTGCATACCTGTGTACTGGCTCCTTGTGTACTGACTGCAATGCCTGTGTACTGGCTCCCTGTGTACTGACTGCAATACCTGTGTACTGGCTCCCTGTGTACTGACTGCAATACCTGTGTACTGCTCCCTGTGTACTGACTGTAATACCTGTGTACTGGCTCCCTGTGTACTGCCTACAATACCTGTTTACTGGCTACCTGTGTACTGACTGCAATACTGTAATGGCTCTGTTAGGATCAGCATCTTCTGGCCGTTTTGGCCGCCTGTGCATGTTCGCGCGCTCGTGCAAGCTAATGGCGTCAAATGGCCCATTTAAGCAAACTGCTCCCTGTAGCAGATGCTGTCGGTTCTACAGTGTTCCAGTGACCCCGTGCCTTACTCTGAGAGACTTTTCCTGTACCTGTGACCCCGGCTTTCCTTGGACTTTGCTGATTTCTGCCTGCCCTGACCCCCAGCCTGTCTACGACTACTCTCTTGCCTGATCCACCTGTACCTCGCTGCCCGCATGTTGCCGACCCCCGCCTGCACCTGACCACCCGCCTGCCTGCTCTATTTGCACTGCCTAGCCAGCCAGTTACCGAGCCGGACCGCACGACTACTCTTCTGCTCAGCACGAGCTCTTGTGAACCATCACGCACCACCAAGTGATCCAGTCCAGCCCTCGTGCCCCCCTGTGCTCCTGAACTCCCTGTTTGCACTATTAGGGATTCTTGGACCAGGGCCGCAAGAGAGGTGAACCCTTGCATAACTCAAATTCGTCCGCCAGGTACGTGACAGGCTCGCTGTGTACTGGCTACAATACCTGTGTAATGGCTCCCTGTGTACTGGCTACAATACCTGTGTAATGGCTCCCTGTGTACTGCCTGCAATACCTGTGTAATGGCTCCCTGTGTACTGGCTACAATACCTGTGTAATGGCTCCCTGTGTACTGACTGCAATACCTGTGTACTGGCTCCTTGTGTACTGACTGCAATACCTGTGTACTGGCTCCCCGTGTACTGACTGCAATACTTGTGTACTGGCTCCCTGTGTACTGACTGCAATACCTGTGTACTGGCTGCATTACCAGTGTACTGTTTTGTTCTGGCTGCAGTACCTGTGTACTGGCTGCAATACCTGTGTATTGACTGCATACTGTGATACTGGCTGCAATACCTGTGTACTGGCTGCATACTGTATTACTGGCTGCAATATACCCCACCTGTGATGGTGAGCTGTGTACTCTGTCCTGTGATGCTGAGCTGTATACTCCTGACACAATATGTGGAATACAGGGGACAGAGTGGGTGGATTCTATAAGGGGTGGGGCTTATTAGATGTAGGAGGGGTCAAAAAGGAAGAGCGGGGCCTGGAGCCCCCCCATCCTAAAACTTCACCAGCCGCCACTGTTTTGGATGCTGACTTTGTACCTTGCTCTCAAGACTTGTTTCTGACACAGCCTGCCTGACTATGCTACGCCTCAACCTCCAGCCTAAGCTCCACTCCAGACTAAACCTTTCAGCAGGTACCTTACACTTAGGCGCCAGGGCCGATCCTAGCGTTACCATGATGGTGCCTGTTCCTGCTTCCACACTCGCTGCAAGAAGTGACATATCCTGTCAACTAAACAGTATATTACAGCACACATATGTAATAATGACATTTAAATCCTGCAAGGCTATTTAAAAGTACCAGAATGTCTTTAAACAAAAATATGGGGAGTCCGTCACACTATATGGCCATAGAGTGCTTAGCCCACTACTGTGTCAAAGTCCCCCAACTCAATGGGTCCTATACTAACCATAGAATGGGAGATTCTGTCTCTTAACCATGGGAGCAATGCACTCCTCCTAATGGGAGGTGGACACTGATTAGAGGTAATCATAAAAAGGTGGGGTGCTCCAGCCCAAGGGATCTGGTCAGGATCATACAATGTCCTGTCAACTGCCGACAAGTGTGGGTGGGTGCAACATGGTTTGGCAGCAATAGCACACACTCAGTCCAGATGCAATTGAAAAAACTTGTATTGAAGTGAAGAAAAACATTTCACAACAAACCCGGTGGAAGGAAACCCAACTGTGAACACTCATGGGTGACAACAGCGTGTAGCTGAGCAGGTGTCAGCCGAGCTGACAGCGTCTGCATGGAGCAGCAGAATGAGGCCTGGCTGGTCCGAGCCCAAGTGGGAAGGTTTCCAGGAACAGAAAGTGGACTCCTACGCTTTCCCTACTTATCGGGAACCTTTCCCTGCCGCTCATACTATCCCTGACAGACAGGTGACTGACCTGTTCCTACACTATACACACACTAAAAGTGTGCCAAAGCCAGGGTCTTAAATAGTCTCTGCCTGACCCAAAATGGCCACCGGAGTCACATGGACTGCTATTCATTCATTAGGATCACTGCCCCAGTGACCCATGGAACCACAAAGGAACCAGGTTCCTCTTGATTTCTGCTCCCTCTGCACTGCTGCTGTGGTTGAGCTACACCTGCAGTGGAGAAAGCAGAAAGCACCTGCCTACAGCATACCACCCAACATTTTGAGATGAGAATGAGGAACACCTACTAGCAAATGTATGTAGGCATAGGACACACACCCTGTCACGCCCCCTGCCACACACCCTTAAAGGAGAATTAACCAAAAGAAAAGGTTAAACAAATCCACAAGGGCTTTTTTTTACCACTTCTATTACTTTATATTGGTTTTAAAATTTACAAATGCAGCACTGGGAAACACTTTTTGAAAGATAAAAAGTGCATTTTATATACATCTATATTAGATCAGACCAAAATGAGGGACAAATGAGGAGGAAAGAGGGACAGAGGGACATTGCTCCAAATCAGGGATAGCCCCTCAAAATCAGGGACAGTTGGGAGCTATGCTACAGGCAGATATTCGACTAAAGCTGGCCATACATTCTAAGATTTCTTTCATTCGGCCTTGCGATTTTCTCCTAAACAGCATGGATGGAGGAATCTCCTTTGCCAGCTATTGTATTTTGACTCACGGCTGTCAGAATTTCTGATCGGTGACTGCATTTGATTGGATGCAGCCGTTGTTCAGCCAAGATATTTTCCGCCCAGCTCCCTTGATTCCTGAGTTTAAAGGATGTTGGGTGGGAGGGTGCTAGCGTCAGGAGTTGACCAAAATTTGCACTATGTATGGCCAGTTTTTGTAGCCTAGGCAATGGCTATTTTTTCAGAAGGCCAGCATTGTATTCACCACAG
This sequence comes from Glandirana rugosa, assembly GCA_018402905.1. Classification (NCBI taxonomy): domain Eukaryota; kingdom Metazoa; phylum Chordata; class Amphibia; order Anura; family Ranidae; genus Glandirana; species Glandirana rugosa. The sequence continues at coordinate 465,358 of BLSH010355349.1, read as the reverse complement.
TGAAGCATTCCTGGGCTAAAGGCCTTGCACCAAAAATGAAACTATTGCTGACTGGTGAACAATGCAGCATACTGTTAGGCGTAGGCTAGGCTTGTTTTGGATAGAACAATTTAGAGCAAGGTTCTGTGGAACCCTAGAGTTCCTCCAGCGGTTGCTAGGGGTTCCTTGAGCAATAAGCAATATCTGCCTCCCAGATGAGTAACCAATGATCTTTTTAGCTATCTCTAAGAGGGGTTCTTTCAAATGACCACAAATGTAAGGAGCATTCTTCACAGTGACCATCACACTAATGTATTGTGAGCTGTAAATAAAATTATTATTAGCAGGGGTTATATCAAGAGTTCCTCCATTTTAAAGAGGTTAAGAGAGGCTGGTTTAGAGCCTCTGTTTTTTTTATTGCCGTTTGTAGCTTTTTTATATGGGAGCTTTTCCTTGTCTTCCTCTCAGGCCAGGAAGTGATGAGAAATCTCTCCAGTGGGGACAGACTCTTTAACACATTATAATGGAGTAGGGAAGGGCAAGATCTTCTGACCCTTTTACTTCTGCCCGTGCCTTCCTGTCCCGGGGACAGTCACACCCCATTTCTTGTATGAGGGTCACATAGACAGGAAGTGAGGGAAAATATCCCTAGTGGAGTTACAGGGGGAAAAAAAACTTGACAGAAATGTAAACTCTTCCCCATTCTATCCAAAGCTGAAAAATGGCCTTGCCTGGAAAAAGGCTCTAAGTCATTTGAGTCCTCAAATAAAATCAATGAGATAACCGTCTATAACCTCATCCGCCAAAACTCTGTTGCTCGATATTAAACATGATGTAGAGCGCTTGGCATGATCCTGACAAGGCAGGGTTAACGCACTAGCAGAGAGAGGGGACGCGGCAGTCTGCGCTATGTCACATAAATCTGGGGAGATTATTCCATCTTCTAGTGATGTCAGAATAATTAGTGGAAGCACAGACATGACTTACACAATAAGCATCCATCCCAGCAAGCCACAGTGCCAGCTTCTGAATTTGCTCTTCCATGCAGACATTATCAAGGACTTTCGAGGGAGCCTAGTCATACTACACCCTACATGATACGTTGTAGATTTAGTCACAGCAGCCACAAGAAGGCAACTGAGGGGCTGGAATTTTCATATTTACTACAGACCTCTAGGCAAAAAGATGTATTCAGCAATAAATGTGCAATATGGATAGTTATGTACATGTCTGCTTTCTTGGTACATCGTTGTTCACAGCAATTGAGGCCTGTAGCAGGGAATGAAGCCTGCATATGACTATAACATACTTCTGTCAGTTAGGGTTGCCACCTGTACGGGATTCACCCGTACAGTCCGGTTTTTACATCATGCGCCCGGTTTTCTCACTGCCTGAGACCCGGACACCAAGGCACCCCTAAAACTCTTCCAACTCCCCCATAGCACCCCAATAAAAGCTTTGTCAGTATCTAGCTCCTTTAACATGTATCAGCATTTTACCTGTCTTCACATATTAGCAATTTTCTGGATAGAAACAGCCCTAGTTACAAGGGACTTGTTTCTCTCTGTGGAGGGATACAGACATTCCAACCGCACTTTCCGATGCTCTGCTTATAGATCCGGCTACTGGAGCCCTGACAGAGGACTGCTCACTCTGCAGACTGAGTGGAGAGGAGCTGTGAGTGTGTGGGCGGGAAGAGGAAGGAGCTGCACGGACAGAGAGGGGAGGAGAGAAGCTGGCCACCCATTAACAGACTGACTATGTATGTATTCATCTGATTGTATGTTGTGGCTGTGTATTTCTGCATGTGTGTGTATCTGAGTGCATGTGTGTGTATCTGAGTACATGCGTGTGTATCTGAGTGCATGTGTGTGTATCTGAGTACATGTGTGTGTATCTGAGTACATGTGTGTGTATCTGAGTACATGCGTGTGTATCTGAGTGCATGTGTGTGTATCTGAGTACATGTGTGTGTATCTGAGTGCATGTGTGTGTATCTGAGTACATGCGTGTGTATCTGAGTGCATGTGTGTGTATCTGAGTACATGTGTGTGTATCTGAGTACATGTGTGTGTGTCTGAGTGCATGTGTGTGTGTCTGAGTACATGTGTGTGTATCTGAGTACATGTGTGTGTATCTGAGTGCATGCGTGTGTATCTGAGTGCATGCGTGTGTATCTGAGTACATGTGTGTGTATCTGAGTGCATGCGTGTGTATCTGAGTGCATGCGTGTGTATCTGAGTGCATGTGTGTATCTGAGTACATGCGTGTGTATCTGAGTACATGCGTGTGTATCTGAGTGCATGTGTGTGTATCTGAGTGCATGCGTGTGTATCTGAGTGCATGTGTGTGTATCTGAGTACATGTGTGTGTATCTGAGTACATGCGTGTGTATCTGAGTACATGTGTGTGTATCTGAGTGCATGTGTGTGTATCTGAGTGCATGTGTGTGTATCTGAGTGCATGTGTGTGTATCTGAGTACATGCGTGTGTATCTGAGTACATGCGTGTGTATCTGAGTGCATGCGTGTGTATCTGAGTGCATGCGTGTGTATCTGAGTACGTGTGTGTATCTGAGTACATGCGTGTGTATCTGAGTACATGCGTGTGTATCTGAGTACATGTGTGTGTATCTGAGTACATGTGTGTGTATCTGAGTGCATGTGTGTGTATCTGAGTACATATATGTGGGTATTCATCTAGCTGATTGTATATATCTGTGTGTGTGTATGTATGTATGTATGTATGTGTGTGTGTGTGTATGTATGTGTATATATATATATATATATATATATATATATATCTAAGTGTGTATGTAGTGTGTGTGTATATATATCTCAGTATCCGTATGCATTTGACTGTGTGTATGTATATGATTAACTGAACATATATATATCTGAGTATGTAATTTATTATCCTCCATTGATGTAAACATTTGTTAATTAATATACTTGATAGTTTACAAATGTAGTTACCTCCTATTATTTAATGTATGAGTCTATATATATACAAGTCAATTAGTATATGTATGTGTGTCAGTTTACGTATGCCTATGACTCTATATATATGTGTGTGTGATGTATGTGTGAATCTATATATATATATATATATATATATATATATATGTGTATGTATGTGTGTGTGTGTGTATGTATGTATGTATGTATGTGTGTGTGTCTATATATGTTAGTCGATCTACTTATGGGTGTATATACATGAGTCTATGTGT
>BLSH010355349.1:443577-457220 GCA_018402905.1 Glandirana rugosa | reverse complement strand
ATGTTACTCCAGTATTTTTTGATAACATAATGCATTCATCTTGCCATCAATTTTGACCAAATTTCCTGTACCTTTGTAGCTCACACATTCCCAAAACATCAGCGATCCACCTCTGTGTTTCACAGACCTTGTTGACTCCTCTCCAAATGTACCATTTATGGTTGTGGCCAAAAAGCTTGATTTTGGTCTCATCACTCCAAATGACTTTGTGCCAGAAGGTTTGAGGCTTGTCTCTGTGCTGTTTGGCGTACCGTAAGCAGGATACTTTGTGGCATTTGCATAGTAATGGCTTTCTTCTGGTGACTCGACCATGCAGCCCATCTTTCTTCAAGTGCCTCCTTATTGTGCATCTTAACACAGCCACACTACATGTTTTCAGAGAGTCCTGTATTTCACCTGAAGTTATTTGTGGGGTTTTCTTTGCATCACAAACAATTTTCCTGGCAGTTGTGGCTGAAATTTTAGTTAGTCTACCTGACCGTGGTCTGGTTTCAACAGAACCTCTCATTTTCCACTTATTGAATAGAGTTTGAATCAATAAGTGGAATTGATTCAATTCCTTAGATATCTTTTTATATAGCTTTCCTTTTTTATACAGTTCAACTACCTTTTCCCGCAGATCCTTTGACAGTTCTTTTGCTTTCCCCATGACTCAGAATCCAGAAATGTCAGCATAGCACTGGATGAAAGATGCAAGTCAGAAGTCCAGAAACTCATTGACCTTTTATACACACACACTAATTACAAGCAAACAGATCACAGGTGAGGATGGTTACCTTTAATAGCCATTCCAACCCCTTTGTGTAAACTTGTGTGCATGTTATCAGGCCAAAATCACCAGGGTGTGTAAACTTTTGATCAGGGTCATTTGGGTTGTTTCTGTTGTCATTATGATATAAAAAGAGTAAACACAGTTGATTGATAATAAATGGCTTCAGCCAAACACTAACCATGAGTGAAAGAAAAGTTTTTGTGTTATCAATTGTATTTATTGAATTCTCTGCAAGAATACAAACACATGTGTCATCAGTCTTTTCTTACCCATAGAAAGGAAAAACAGAAAACTAGGGAAAGGGATACGGGGTCTCCCACAAGAATATGTTGTATGGTATCCATGGGTGCCATGTCTTTTGGAATTGTGCTTCTTTATCTATTACGCTGGAAAGTTTGCCATTACTCATATTCCAGTTTAATAATTGTTTTACTAGTTACAAAGGAATTATGTTTTTTTTCCATCTCTCATAATAGCTATTATGAAAGCTAAGGAAATATATGAGTTGTCTGAGGTGTGTGGGACTTCTGCAGATCTGTTTATTGAATAAAGCTCCTAGGGGAGATTTTGAGTTTTTTTTTTTTATAGGTTACGGATTTAAAAAAAAAAAAAAAGATACACATCCATAATCTCTGGAACCTCAAACAGTTTCACCATGTGTTGATCGTTGCTCTGGTTGTCCACTGCTTCCAAAACATCTAGGGCAGGGTTTTCCAAAGTAATCACTAATGAACCCAAGGGTCAAAGGGACTATGCAAGGGACTGAAAAATAGCGTGATGGAAGGCCAATTGGGGTCATTTAAACTTTTGAGGTCTCTGTAGAGCTCCACGCCAGTCCCAAAGCTGAGGTGGCTAGTGGCAAGACAGAGTTACCCAAGGCTGGATGGTGAGCAACCAGCAAAAGCAGCCTTGAGTTGTGGACAAAATATTGGTGGTCTTGGTTTTTGGATGTTCAATATTAGGGATTGTATCAGTCTCTAGGAGTGTGCCCTTGACTTCATGGTTACCCATTGTGGTGCTTTATGTGGTAGTGTGCTTAGTGGTATCTGAGTTAGTGGTGGTATGCTAGTTGGTGGTATGCTATTAAATTGAACATCTCCAAACCCTTCATTAGTTTAGATGTGTATATAGTGCATTTGTGTATCCAATGTCTTTTAACCCCATACAAAAGATACCATTGGGGTTGATTTTCTAAAACTGGAGAGTGCAAAATCAGGCGCATCTGTGCATGGTAGCCAATCAGCTTCTAACTTGTTCAATTAAGATTTGACAAAAAAACTGGAAGCTGATTGCAGAGGTGTAGCTTAAAGCTTGTGGGCCTTGATGCAAAAGTTGATCTGGAACCCCCCACTACCAGCCGCTGTTTCCACCGCACCAAGATACTCCAAGTGGCTATTTCAGATCTTTATTTACATATAGCCATGCCCTGTAGGGGCTGCTGAAAGTAGTAGTTCCACCTTTCACACTGCCCTCAATCATACTTTCCTTTCCATTCGGAGTCACGAAACAGGCTGGTACTTTGTTTTGTTGTTTATTAGGGGATTGAACTTGGATGGAGAAAGGGGGTAGTTATGGGATGCCCCTAGAATCAACAGTTCTTTTTGGGACATTCTATATACTTTCAGTATATACAATCCTTCACTTCCTCCAGCACTCCACTTGCTTCTCAGTTGACTCCTTCTGCACATCACTTGCTTCTCCGTCCTAGCTAGCACATGGTGATTGGTGAGGCCTGCTCTGGCTCTGACCAGGCCTCAGTAACCACAATTTGCAAGCAGGGACCGCGGGCCCCTATTGTGTAGAAACGTTTGTTAAGTGTGCTAGCTAGCCCAATGGACTACTGCTCCCAGCCAATCCTCTTCCAGGCCCTGCCAGCCATCTTAGCTGCAACAGCCCTCTCCACTGCCACCGTGACACAACAATCCCAACTGGCTCTTGCACCCTTATCAGACTGTCTCTCACTCCCAATTGGCTCTGGCGTGCCTCTTACAGCTTTCCAGGGTGTGTATCACTCATCGCTACAGTTCATTTTCCTGGAGACCTTCTCTCCCACAGTCCTTGTCCTGCTCCCACATGTGCCTCTCCTCCAGGATCTCACTTTCCTCCTGGATGTACCCAGGCCGAGGTCATCTCCCCCTCCCCAGACTGGGGGCTCCCTCAAGGCCCCAAAAGCCTCAGTACCCCATCTCCATCTCTTCCACCCGAACTCTCCTCCCAGACTGAACTGACCCCAGGTACTTAAGGAGGCATGCTCCCTGCCAGTCCAAGTTGGGGATTGGTCAGAGCTCCTAAAGATACCTCAGGAAGCCTCACCTCCTTTTCCCCACCCTTTCTTCCAGAACCTTCTGAAGCAGAAATGAGGGGTAACCAAGGGGTGTTACTTCTTGCAGTCACAAGTCACTCCCTAGGCCACTCCCAGCCCATATTGAAAACAATCAGGCGACTTCCAGTCAGGCCTGACCAAATTTAACTTACCTAGACCAAAAAACCCCATCTAAGCACCTACCTAAGGGTAGAGGGCGCTACATACACACTTAGAGGGCAATTCAAAAGATTTTGGAGAAACTGTCCACATTTTGACATACCTCTCCAATTCGTTTGAATACCTTGGAGAGGGGGTAGGCACCCTTTGAGAGGTGGAGATTTACCTGAACAACAATGAAAGAGATCAAAGATCACCAGGGTATGGCACCCTTTTTTATTAAGTAATTAACCAACAAGGCCTAACTAAACAGTAAGGAAAAGTTAGAAAAAAATAATAAAACAAATGTCACCAGGGTTTGGCACCCTTTTTTATTAAGTAATTAACTAACAAGGCCTAACTAAATAGTAAGGAAAAGTTAGAAAAATATAATAAAACAAATGTCACTGTAAACTACCTTAATGGAGAAGTACAGCCAAAACCTTGTTTTTCATTCTGCACTCCTGTGACCCATTTTCAGCAGACAGCGGGCTGAAGTCCGCTGTCAGCTGACGTCACAGACACGGACTAGGTTCAGGAAAGATCGCAACCATATGGTTGGGATCCTCCCACATGCCTGGACTGGCACCTGCCTCAGCCTCTCACCGATGCTGTATCCACCTAGGTAAGTATGAGTGTAAAATAAAACAAATTCCCATACTTTTAAAAGTGAACAGCATCAGACAGAGTAGTGGACGATGTCAGTAGGGCAGTGGATGGTGTCAGTAGGGCAGTGGACGGTGTCAGGGCAGAGGTTGGTTACAGTAGGACAGTGAATGATGTCGGCAGTGCAGTGGACAGGGTCAGTAGGACAGTGAATGGTGTCAGCAGGGCAGTGGACAGGGTCAGTAGGGCCATGCATGGTGTCACTAGTTTTTGATGTTTGGTATTTTTTTATTCTTTTTTACCATTTTATTTTATTTTTACAATTTAATTTTATTATTTTTTTCAGGTTTTTTTTGTTTGTTTTTTTTAGCAGGCCTGTTGGGAGGCTTTGGTGAAATATTGGGAATCTAAACACACCCCAGATGTCTCACTTCTGAGACCGAAAGGAGTTTGAGGACACAGCCCTTAATCTCAATCTCTACAGCCTGCACAGAATGAATAAACAGGAATAGCTCTGGACTACCCTCCCATTCATTCACAAACCGAAGTATAGTAAACTGTTTACTATGCTTAAGGTATGAATGAACACAGGAGTGATTGGTACTGATCACTCGCTGTGTTATTTCAGAAAAGGAAGGGGCCAGTAAATTACACATTTACCAGCCCCTTCCCCAGCTCTCTATCTTCACAAATCCCTCGCAGCAGCCAGCGGGAGAGGAGAAGGGGGACCAAGGGAGCGCGCAGGGGGCCCAGGGGAGAGAGATGAGTATCCCAGACAGGAGGGGCGGAATATACACAAACCAAACCCCTCCATTTTCTTCCTGCAGCTGCTGAATGTAGGTGGGAGGGAGAGGAGGAGCCCCACGCTTTCAGAACCTGCAGGAAGAAAATGGAGGGGATCAGTTTGTATATATGCCACCCCTCCTGTCCAGGTGTAAAACAGGAAAGCCACACAGGCCTCTGGAGTATGGAGCTAGGTCACAATTGAGACCCCTGACACTATGGCAGTGGCTGATTGGTTTCTATGCAGAGCTGCACCAGATTTTGCACTTTCCAGTCTTAGTAAATCACCCCCAGCATGTCCTTAAATTTCAGGATATATTACAGGAATTTGGAGTGTTCAGAACTTTTGGGTAAACCGACCCTTTAACAAAGAGTTGATGGCAGTCACAGATAGCTTGTAAAATAAAAGTGATGGGATGGTAACGCTGAGATTTGGGTGTAAATACTGAGACGGCAGATCATTATGGTTTTCAGGGTCACATCCTGACATTTCCCATGTACAGTATGTAGAAATATACAACGATCATACAACTACCATTTAATAAATAATTCACGGTATGTCGGATAAAAGAAAGATCACACTGAATAATTTCTCAGAGACTTCTCTATCGGACTGACGCCAACACATGATGACATTTTTTCGATGACGCTCTTTGCCGCACACAGGGTTAAGGGACCTCTCCTCCATATTACAGATCGTTCTTACACAACTGAACATATCCTCTGTGACCTTAATGCAGTTATGAATATTCTGCGCTGTCACTGGAAATCGAGTTAGTATCGCATCTTCTGAACATTTAGCCTTCAATAAAATGTCACCGCAAATGCAAATCGCTTTTTAACTCAATTGGCTTGCTGAGAGCACAAAACAACGTAGCCCTCAGCTGTCTGACTTGAGTTTCATGGATGTATGGACTAAACCATTATCTGCCTGGACCCAATACAGATCAATACTGTAATCACTTAGATGGGGATCCCCCATAATAGATCAATATGACGCAGAATTAAATCAAATTCAGATAAGAGTAATGATAACGAGACTGCTGGATCGTCCTTGTACAGACACACTATTCATTATTGTTGGCAAAAATGTACTGTACTGTGCATTGATCAACTGCAAACGGGATACAATATACTGATCAATTACCACAGATTACTAAAGCATACAATGCACAATCGACTAATAAGTGAACTGCGTTACGCTTAAAGGGAACAGTATATCCATAGTAAATACACATTTTGAGTTGCCATTGTCATTATCTTGAGAGCAGTTGTTGATACTGTGCTATATTTTGGCTACCTTACCTTATTTTGAAATGTGAAATTGTTCCCTCTAGTGGTCATTAGTATATAAGTGATTAGCTTCCCTGCCCAAAGACTGCTAAGATACGATGGTGAACTCACTAAACTATAATGAAAATAAATTGTAATGGCAAATAATAAATGTGTCATTACTTAGTGAATTAAGTCTATGGTCAGTCAGTCAGAGATTACCTTTATGGTGGTTAAACAACTTTTTTGACATTCTGATTAAATCTCACAATTCTCATTGGATTTTCAGTAGCAGTTTGATCACTTTAGTCACAATTTGCAGGACTGATTCAGTGATTGAAGTGACTGGATGAGCTGGAACATTTTTAACATTTTCATTATGCAAGGGGCAATTTTGAAATGACCACTTTTATTTCTTGTTTACTTTTTTTCAATAGACGTTCTACACTGAAAACTACTGGATTGATGGGGGCAAATTTGCCTTCTGTATTGTGTTTAACAATCATTTCAAATATCAAATCAAATCCAATATGTAGAGGCTTCTTCACCGTAAGAGCTGTGAAAATGTGGAATAGACTTCATCAAGAATTAGTTCTAGCCCGCTCAGTAGGATGTTTTAAAGAAAGGGCTGGATGCATTCCTAAATGCACAGAATATAACTGGATATGAACATTATAGGCAATTACACCAGAGTTTGCTTATCTATGGAATATCCAACTGCCTTCTGGGAATCAGGAAGGAATTTATTTTTCTCCTGCTGGAGTAAATTGGACCAAGCTTTACCGGGTTTTTTTGCCTTCCTCTGGATCAACTGTGGTTATAGGATTCTGTATATGAAGGTTTTTCATTATTTTTCTACTGGTTGAACTAGATATACTACTTGTTTAACCACTCCAGATCCGCGCTATTGCCATAGTATGGCTCCAGCGCGGATCTGGAATGCCGGGACGACGTCCATGGACGTCGTCCCCTGTGCATGCTCCTCGCGCGCCCCCTGGTGGCAGCAGCGGCGCGCGCGCCACACGCTGCGCGAGCTTGCCCGCGCCGCACTCAATGTCTGCCCGAGACCCGCCAATCTCTTTTAGGAGCCTCAGAACGGTTGTGACAGGGGACATGACAGATCTACTGATCCCTGTCACTGGGATCAGTTAGATCTGTTATGTCCCGGCCAGCCCCGCCCCCCCACAGTTAGAACACACCCAGGGAACATATTTAACCCCTTCACTGCCCCCTGCTGGTTAACCCCATTCACTGCCAATGACATTTACACAGTAATCAGTGGATATTTAAATTTCTGATCGCTGTATAAATGTCATTGGTCCCAAAAATGTGTAAAAAATGTCCGACATTTCTGCGGCAATATCGCAGTCCCGATAAAAATCGCCGCCATTACTAGTTAAAAAAAAAATAATAATAAAAACGCCATAAATCAATTCCCAGTTTGTAGATGCGATAACTTTTGCGCAAACCAATCAATATACGCCGATTGCGATTTTTTTTTACCAAAAATATGTAGAAGAATATATATTGGCCAAAACTGATGAATATTTTTTTTTATGGATTTGTATTTTAGCAAAAAGTAAAAAGTATTGTTCTTTTTTGCAAAATTGTCGCTCATTTTTTGTTTATAACGGCGATCAGAAATGACGCAGAGGTGATCAAATACCACCAAAAGAAAGCTCTATTTGTGGGAAAAAAAGGACGCAAATTTTATTTGGGTACAACGTCGCACGACCGTGCAATTGTCATTCAAAATGCGACGGCGCTGAAAGCCAAAAATTGGTCTGGGCAGGAGGGGGGTTTAAGTGCCCAGTAAGGAAGGGGTTAACCTATGTAACTATATAACTGAATGGACGACTGCCTAGAAAAAAAAAATGTGTATATGGCCAGTAATAGGGTCTGAATTGGTATACAATATATTGCACCTTTAATTACACCAAATATCAAATTATGCTCAGAAGAGTTTTGAAAACACAGCTACTCCTTGAATTGATTGGAGGTAGAAAGTAACACTGGTTCAATTCACTTATAAAGCAAAGCACTATTATGTCTGCAGCATTAATAAGCAGGAAGCAGAGCAAGGTTTTTAGAAAATCGACACACAGATGATTTACATTAAACAGATCTGACTCACATGTAGTGGAGGACTGAGACAGAGGGTAGGTGGGCATTTGTCCCCTGGGCCAGTTCTAGTGGGATATTTTGGCCTGTTGGCCCTAAATGAAGATACTTCACAAATCAGTTATCGATCATAGTGAGATCTGCAGTCAAGGACACAAGCTAGGTGTTATATAGCTATCTGCTCCCCATTCCAGACCTGTGATCACAGCATCTGGTAGATGGAAATCTTCAAACACCAACTTCATTAGCAGCTTGGAGATGTCATGTAACCACATGCCAAGAGCCACAAAGGAAACTTGTAAGCAGGTGGTTCCGAAATGCAAAAGGTTTTCCTTTCACTGGGGTATGTGCACTGAGTCTATTGATTTAAATACACATATATATATCACTAGATGAAAGACATATAAAGCAGCGCTCTAAGTGTAATCAAAGTGAATAATTCAGAGTCCAGTGGTAAGTGTAATATTATAGGATAACCATAGTTCACAAGGTGATCATAATCTGTATATTCAGATGATAGTCGGAATAGCCTACAATCCAGGAACTTCCATCACCACACCAAGTACACAGGATAAATGTGAACACCACTCCCAATGGAAAGACTCTTACCAGAGGTAAATGCCAGGCATTTTCATGCACAGGCAAACGCACTTCTTGTGTATCTCCAACACAAACAGGCAGGTGTGTTCAGCTTCAATCCGTGCAGCTGGTCAGTCTCATAAGGCAGATAGTGTTAAAAACAGAGCATATATATCTCTATATGCGGATGCCAGCCTTCTCCGGAACCCTTGCAGACACCGCTAAGAGGCCTCCACCTTTCCCCGGCCAGCAGGGATCGGGCAGGTACACACGTCTACCTCTGTAGAGTTGCCATACAGCCTCCTCAGACGCGTTCGTCATATGGACTTCAACTTGTGATTGGCTGCACGACAACTGAAACTAAATACCCTCCCGCCTACAAGTGACCCCTCCTTCCGGTGTCTCCAAGCCGTGGATTAATTTCAACTGCAATTGTTTGTACAAGCTATTTGCTACAATGTAAGCTTATTACACTGTGTCCTTGGCTTACCTGTGAGCAGGAGGGGGCTGGCAGCCTTAGGCCTGGGGGGCAAGTCCAGTAAAGTGGCCAATTGATCCAGCTCACCATCCATGCCCACCTGGTTTTATAATAGATATTGATGTTATGAAGCAAGACAAATGTGATACAATGTGGTAACATAATTTAATGTTAATAGCAACAAAGGAGCCTCATCAGTGCCCATCAATGCAGCCTCACCAGTGCCCATCCAATGCAACCTACAATACAGAAAGAGGAGAGCCCCCGGATTACAAAGAGGGGGGATCTCCTGCTTACCTGGCCCAAACTCTGTCATACGAAGTCCTGCCTCCTGGACCGGCTCCTATAATAGACATCATCCATGGTAGGGTCGGCCCTGGGCGACCCCCTCTGCTTGCAGTTAGTTGGCGGCTGTGCCCCTGGCCCCCACTTCCTCCACAAAAAGAAAATATTGTCAGCAGGCTACGGCCGCTGACCATTTTGAATGTAAGTTGGGGTGGCCTGGGGGGCAATTGCCCCCTGGCCCAGCCCTCCCCTGATGTGAGTTGGTGGCTCCTGAGAAGGAAGAGTTAATACTGCTGGCCAGGTTTTCCCACTCTTTTCAGGAATGTTACCACCCCATACGGGTCATTTCATATGATTAGGGGGGCAGTAGTGCTCTAAGAGGTTGATTAGGGGAAAGTCTGACAAAATGTAGCCACTATTCTGTTGGATTACACCACCACTTGAGGGGAGCCCATTCGAGGTTCCCAAATGGGACAGGGAGTCTATGGACTTGCAAGGACATGTGCTACCTGTTGCTTGTGGATTAACTGCCAGTTATGGACTTTTCACTGAAAAGGTCTCTTGTAAGGACATTACTACCTAAATAAGGTATGACTACCTTATGGGGCACAATTCAAGGGCACTTAGGTAGCTTTGATAGGAATGAGTGGAAAAGCTATCAAGTGCTGCTCAAATGTCTCATTTAACTACCTCAGTAAAAGGTCTTTAAATACTTCAGACCAGATAATTTACAGGAATAATATAGGGGTGCATGTAAGGCTAAGAACAGTGCTTAATGATAAACACTACCATGATGGATCTTCAAATTATGGACTTTACCCTTAAGGACTCAACCTGTGCAGGCATACTGGAGCAGCCACAATTAGTGTTAGTTAGGGAATGGACATTTTATTTTCAACCGCTTTGAGCCTGGTCTGAAGTTATTAAAAGGGGTGCATATATGGGCCCTGGCATATCCTAAAGAACCTGGGTCTGTAAAAGCACTATAGTGTATGAGTACCATCACTACAAGGGTAACTCAGCAAGGCAAAGGAAGAGGGTGAAGAAAGAAAGAAAAACAGCTACAGCAGCCAGTCATTTGGCATGGTACCTGGTTAGTTAACAGGTCCGTTGGTAGCGAGGAGGTCGGTACATTGACTCCCTCCATAGCTGTCTGTCTCCTCTGGTCACCGGCAGCAGTCTAGCATAGAGCGTAGAGATCTATGGCCTGACAATTAGGTACAGAAATGAGAGAGTTTGATGAGCACTTATGGGACCCCCTATATGCTCTGTGAGACTCCATTCTGTTACTGGAAGTGAAGTAACAGAGGTACGCTGGACTGGTGGAGTGGGCACAGGATCTGCATGTCCCTCGTAATTTGAAAAAATATCTTACAAAGGAAAGCTGTATATTACTGTTGCACACAAGTGGCTCATCTCTAAGTTGGGAATTGCCTGGTCCTGGGCATTGGTGAGCACGACTTTGAGTGAGGTGTTACCCCACGTGCACGGGCTCAGTAGACCCCACCCAGAACAACATGGGCCTAATGAGCATAGAAGCTGTCTTAATGCAGTAGTGTTGTGAACAGCGTGAAAAGTTTGGCCACAGATTGCAAATGCCAACTGTGCAAGTTGCCCCACTCACCTATAAACCTGGAGTGCCACCACATGACTGTGGCTCTGGCCTGTGTTACAGGCATTAGTGAGCGCAGTTCCACAGTGTCTCCTCTAGGGTGTCTTAAGCCACCGCCCACAAGCTGGTGCTGAAAGATTTAAAATGTCACAATAAACTCTGTCCTTTAGGAGCATCCACCTCTCATTATGGAAACCAATCACCGGGGCACCATTAAACTCTTTCTTTAGCCTCCAAAAATCTGTCCCTCTCATGAAAAGCCCAATTGATTGTGTATGGCCCCAGGCTGAAAATTCCCTACATGTAAAAGCAGGGCTTTTTTTCAGCTGGAACTTGGTTCCACCACCTTTGGCTCAGGCCCTCTTCTCCCTGCTCACCTCTACCTCTTGTAAATATAGAAGTCTGGCTTCTGTGTTTACAAGTGACAGCTTGTCTAACAACGGCTCCCACAGATCTAAAAATCCTAAGTGGCTCCAAATGAGTGCAGGATGGGGACAAGGAAGATGCAGGTGCCCAGGGTGCAGTGCAGATGCCGGCACCCCCACTAGATGATCTCCCTGCAAGTGAGAGAGGCAGAGCCAACTACAGTGTGCGGGTAGGTACTAGAGCCAACTGGATGCTTCAGCTTAATATAACAACAAAAGTAAGACATGTGGAAGATGGTGGAGCTTTCAAGGAGGTAAGGGAGTAGATGGGACAGTGGAGGGGGGTTGCATGCAGAGTTCAGAGCTGAAGAGGGTTGAAAGTGAGATGTTTAGTGGGGGGGGGGGGGGGTTGGAGGGTCGTGGTTAAGTTCCTGTACCTATTTTCTGAGAAAAAAGCCCTGTGTAAAAGTCTTACATACCAAACAAAACTGTAAGAACAATATAGTTACCCTTCAAAACTGTAAAACTGTACAATTGGCTATAGAGTTCTAACAGCAGGTGATATGGGGGGGGGGGGGGGGGCATATTAATCAAAGCAAGCTAGGCACTCTGCTGTGCTTTTGTGCAGAGGAGACACAGGTGGGGTTTTTTGCTCTTTCACCCATTTCAATAAGTATTGGCCTCAAGTTACAAAGTGCCTTTGTGATGATGACCATATCTGATCATGCACACACTCATTGTTACCCCCTACATAGCGTAAACTTCCATGACAAAGCAAGGTTCATAATTAGATGTTTATGGACATCCTATCTCTCAAAGTGAGTCTGGGTATGGTAGAGCAGATGGAAAATAAATCATTTGATATTTGTGCTGCTGTTGAGTAATTAGCAGTGGAAAACACACGGTTCTGGTATGTTTTTTAAAGATCCAAGTCTAGCCACTTGCCTGACTGCCCACAGTGTATATATACATCATTGCTTTGATGTGAAATACCCATTGTTATGGCAGCAGCTAGCTGCCATAACCCTAGTATAATTTTTTTTATAATTTTTAGTATAATTTTTTTATAATTTTTTTCTGTGGGTGATTTGGCGTCTGATAAAAGTGATTCCAAAATCTCCTTTAGAGGCGGCGGGAGAGGTTCCCTCTCCCTCCCCACCCGCTACTTCCAGGTCAATTCCGGGCTTACCAGAGCCGTCGTGATCTGATGCGACCGATGGCTAGGCAGGATGTCGAGTGAGGGCAAGATGGCCCCCACTCGGCTCTATGCCCTTGGAGGACTGGAGTGACCTCTGACATCACTTTCGGTTCTCTGGCATACAAATTTTTTTTTTTTCCTTTTGCTTTTAAAGATAAATGGTTCTTTTTGAGCCCAGATATCTGAATAAAGAGGACCTGTCATGCTTATTTCTATTTCAAGGGATGTTTACATTCTTTTTTATAGGAATAAAAGTAAAATAAACAAGTAAAAAAAAATTTTAAGCACCCCATCCCTCGCGCGCAGAAGTGAATGCATACGTAAGCCACGCCCGCATTTGTTCAAACCACACATATGAGGTATCGCCATGATCATTAGAGCGAGAGCAATAGTTCTAGCACTAGAATTCCTATGTAACTCTAAACAGGTAACCTATAAAAAAAGAAAATTTAAAGCGTTGCCTGTGGAGATTTTTAAGTACCGTAGTTTGTCACCATTCCACGAGTGTGTGTAATTTTTTAAAGCATGACATTTAGGTATCTATTTACTTGGCGTAACATTATCTTTCACATTATACAAAAAGCTATTGTGTTTTTCATTTTATTTAATCCATTAACTGGTTCCCGACCGCACGCCGTCTTTTCACGGCGGCAGTTGGGGAGCCCTGCGCGAATTGCCGTAAATAAGCGGCGATTCGCATTTGGTCACCAGGGGGCACGCGCCGCACTCCTGGGGAGTGTGCCCGCGGCTCGGGCGGACCCGATGTCCGCCGACGAGCCGCGATGAGCGGCTACAGGGAAAAGAACGGGGAACCGCCGATGTAAACACGGGGGGGACCACTGGTTTACGCTTAGCGGCGAATAAATGCCGTTAAGCGCGTCCCGAGGGGTTGACGGCGGCACTTTTCTGCCGCACGCCAGCCCTTGGTCAATTACCTAATTTATTTTACTTTTTGTGTTATCGAAAAACATATTACACTTTCTATTACAATGCGGTTCATTTATCTATGGATTTACAGTACGAAATTTTTTAATGTGTGTGAGCACCTTACCACTGTTTGATGCCATGAATTTTTAGAGGTGTCCGTTGCGAAATTTAAAAGAAAAAAATA
>BLSH010355349.1:427360-443567 GCA_018402905.1 Glandirana rugosa | reverse complement strand
CGGGCGGACCCGATGTCCGCCGACGAGCCGCGATGAGCGGCTACAGGGAAAAGAACGGGGAACCGCCGATGTAAACACGGCGGTTCCCCGCCCTGTCAGTGGGGCATGAGAGATCTACTGATCCCTGTCACTGGGATCAGTTAGATCTCTCATGCCCATGTTAGCCCAACCCCCCCACAGTAAGAACACACCCAGGGAACACACTTAACCCCTAGCTCTCCCCCTGCAGGTTAACCCCTTCACTGCCAATGACATTTATACAGTAATCAGTGGACATTTACATTTCTGATCGCTGAATAAATGTCATTGGTCCCAAAAAAGTGTCAAAATGTTCCGACATGTCCCCCCCAATATCGCATTACTGCTAAAAATCGCAGATCGCCGCCATTACTAGTAAAAAAAAAAAAACCCAGAAATGAATTCTCATCATCCATAAACGCGGCCACTTTTGCGCAAACCAATCAATAAACGCCAATTGCGATTTTTTTTTTATCGCAAATATGAGGAATTATATAAATCGGCCAAAAACGGTGAAAAAAATGTTTTTTTATATTTTTTTTTTGGATTTGTATTTTAGCAAAAAGTAAGAAATTTGGGTTTTTTGCAAAATGGTCGCTCTTCTTTTGTTTATAGCGGCGATAAGAAATGACGCAGAGGTGATCAAATACCACCAAAAGAAAGCTCTATTTGTGGGAAAAAAAGTACGCAAATTTTGTTTGGGTACAACGTCGCACGACCGCGCAATTGTCAGTTAAAGCGACGCAGCGCCGAATCGCAAAAAGTGCTCTGGTCCTAAAGTGCAAAATTCTTCCGGGGCTGAAGTGGTTAAAGTGTATTTTTATCCAAAAAATTGTGTTTGATCCGCTGCGCAAATACAGTGTGACATAAAATATTGCAATGATCGCCATTTTATTCTCTAGGGTCTCCAAGTAATTTTCAAGAAAAAATTCTGATTTAAACTTGTAAACAAAACGTTCCAGAAAAGACCTGGTCAGCAAGCGGCTAGAGCAGAAAACTGCATTGCACGGGAGGTGTGGGCACTGCTGTGTGCAGAGACACTACAGGTAATTATTAAAGAGCGTGAATTATGAATTACTTTGTAATATTAACTGAACAGTGACAGACCTGCTACTTTATCTAATTAGTGATTCACTGTATGTCCAAGCACTTCACTGGCCGGCTCTCTTTCAAGGAGAACTAATGGAAAAGTAGTATTATATTCTTAAAATGAGGATTTTTCAGGTCACAACATACATTGAGCTCAATGTTTTGCCTCCTTTCCTGTACCATGGGAACAGTCTGCAGAAGACATTTGTAAAGCACATTCGCTGTCCACCTTTGTCCTCAGGTTTGCTTGATTTGGGCAATTGGTGACTCAACATCTGGATTTACTAATCCTGAACTGGTAATCCAAATCATGGAAATGTTTGTTGTGGTTAGAACTGGCTAATGATACATTCGCTGGCACTGATTGCTTTTAAACATTCGCAGCTTTCAGTTGGCCAGTCATTGCCAAGGTTGCCTGTGAAGACTTGTCACATTTGATTCTGATTGCTTGTTTCTGCACACATCCAATGTCCAGAAAATGAAGGATTTTAGCCCACTGCACTGCAAACTTTATAATTCCCATCAATTGGGTTTGGTGGCGAATGGCCAGTCAAATCCTAACATTTGCGTGTGAGTTTGTTTTTCATTTTATTTTGTACCTTATTGTTCTTACTCTCTCTACTGATTAAGGCCACTTTCACACTAGTGGACCAATCTGGTCCGCCTATCAGTTTTTCAGACCCAATCGGACTCAGTCTCCTCTATGGAGCGTCCTTTTACACCCACCGACATCCGATCCAATCCGCTAAAAACAGACGGATGCGGATCTGTTCCCCATCCGTCTGGCGGATCAGATAGCAATTGGGTGTTCGTAAACATCCAACCGCCCATAAAGGATAACGGGCTGTGTCTGTTCTGCATAAGAGAGTGATCATGGACCAGCCATCCACCTGCTTAGCGGAGATCAATGGGCAGATTCCCCGGTGAGAAGGTAAACTCTAGTGGAGCCTGCCTCGTGTGGAAGGAGCCTAATATTACATCTCGTATACAGCGGACAAGATGAACTTTCATTAGAGCTTTTTTTTTCATTTGCTCAGTCATGTTGGGGAGAAGGGTGGCCACACACAGGTACGTATTATTTTTACGTTTCCCACAGGAGCTTGACAATTAAAGTATAACTAAAGGCAAAACTTTTTTATTGTGTCCCCATTAGGGAGATCCTCACCCTCTCAATTTGTCATGTTTACAATTAGCATTGAAGGTGAAAGTAAAAGAAATTCCCAAATGTTGGGTTGTCCCCAGAAAAATAAGAGAGGGGAAATCTTTCAACGGGGACACTAGTGCTGATTGGTCCCCAAGGGATTCTTTTAATTTTCAGGGATTTCTTTTCACTTCCTGTTGTGGCTATGGGACAGGAAGTGAAAATAAATCCCACCCCCCTAATGGGGCACAGATGACAAAAAATAAACCAAAAGGGGTTATAACCCTCCCTTACTCTATCTGAAATTAACCCCCTGGCTCCAGCTACCACCGGCCCTATAAGGGCTGCTATGCCGGGAGGCGGGGCGGAGCTTATAGCCACGCGACCGCCGTAATTGGCTGTCACAGGATCAGAAAAGGCGCAAGGTGCGCGCTCTCGGCACAGCACTACAAATACCAAGTGGACCCTCTGCACACTGCTACACCCTTCCCAGCAAACTATGCAATGTAAAAAAAGGAATATTTAGTTCACATATATTGTTTTATATTGCATAGTTTGCTGGGAAGGGTGTAGCAGTGTGCAGAGGGTCAATTTGGTATTTGTAGTGTTAACATGTGGTCACACCCCTTGGTAGTTCATTACATGTACCAAGCTATTGGGATCTGAGCACAGTTATATCTTTTTACTGTCGGCGCTATTGCGCGCAAATATGTGGCCGCTCTGCGCCAAGGCCCAGGTGCTGAGAGGCTGCATATTTGCAGAATTTAAAAATCTATTTAAAATTTAAATTTAAATTATGTTAATTCAACTCTCCAGGGGGATATGTAGTTAGCATTCAATGTAATAATGTTCATGTCTTCAGTTCTTATTACTAAGCCCCATGTTTTATTATAGGATATCATTGCAGCTCTATATGGCATATTTTAAAAACTCTGACCCCGATTAAAGTTGTCACCGGGAGGGGGCGTGGCCGAGCAGGGCATGTGAGCGGTTCAGTCTCACGGAGCTCCCGCACATAACCCGACGAACGATCCTTTCCCCAGCCGGTATACTTGACGGGATCTGTACAGCTGAACGCAGGAGACGACCGGGAACTCGGCGGTACCGCTCCCATTTATATCCGCCATGGCTAAGGGACAAAAACATAAAGGAGGCGCTGCGGCCCAGGACAGCCAGCATGGCGCGGAGGAGCCGCTTCCGCAAAGAACCACGAGGGGCACGGAAAAACATCAGAAGGACACGGGGGCACGGAGTAAGCTTCCAAGACCCGCAGGTAAAGATAATCCTGGGGATATATTGTACTATGCCAAAAGACTGTCAGACATGAGAGAACAGACACTGGGTGACACTGAGGATTCACAAATGGAACTGTTTACAGATCATGAGGCGGCCATGAGTGTAGTGGCCCAGCCTGAGTGTGAGCTGCAGGCAGGACAGGAGGACAATGGGGAGGAGGACGATCAACCAACCCTCAAGCAAATCTTGCAGGCAGTACAGAAATGCACAATGTCTGTGAATAATGTCAATGCGAAGCTGGGTGGCTTAACAGAGGAGGTGGCTCTCCTGAGACAGGACTTGCAAAAAATGAGGGAACGTACAACGGCCGTGGAGGGCCGCGTCAGTGAGTTGGAAGATGTGTTACCCCCACTTGTGAGTGAATCCAGTGCCACTGCACGCATGGCTCATGACAACAGAGCTAAAGCAGATGATATTAGGGTTGCCACCTGTCCGGGATTCACCTGGACAGTTAGGGTTTTGAATAATGTGTCCGGGTATCAGGCCCCCTGAAACCCGGACACATTATTCAGACATGAATGTAGTGCAGAACAGGGCCTTACAGGAGGGTGAGGGGGCACTATGTGTGCTGCATTACTATTCTCTTTGGAGCACCCAAAGGTGTCCCAAGTCTGTTATCCTATAGTGTATACTGAAAAATAAAAAATTGCTGTGCGTCGCTAAAGTGTTCGGGTTTGGCTTGAAGAAAAAGTGGCAACCCTAGATGATATAGAGAATAGGCTGAGAAGGTACAATGTACGCATTGTGGGACTCCCAGAGAAGGTGGAGGATAGGGACCCCACGGAATTTGTAGAGCAATGGCTGCTAGAAACTTTTGGAAAAGAGGCATTCACACCGCTGTTTGCTGTGGAAAGGGCCCACCGGGTCCTGACTAGGGTCATCCCAGAAAATGCCCCTAGGCCAATGTTGGCGCGCATCTTACACTACCGGTACAGGGAAAAGATCCTCCGCTCGGCTAGAGAGAAAGCAGACATCAAGTACAATGGGGTCAGAGTGTCATTTTACCCTGACTTCTCAGCGGAGGTACAACAACAGCGGGCCAAATTTTATGATGTCAAACAGAGACTGAGAAGGCTTAATATACCGTACGCTATGTTGTATCCGGCCAGACTGAGGGTTACAGCGGAGGGCAGAGCTCAATTCTTTGCAACTGCTCCGGAGGCCATGTCATGGCTAGATGTCCACGAGCCGGCACTGAGACGCAGGCTCAGAGATGGCGAGGAGGCCTGAAGATGGTGCAGAATTCATGAATGTGGATCTTTCTATTGTAATGGGCTGTGAGTTATCCCCCCGGCCGGGGACACAATATATATTATGAGGAATGAAACAATGCTCCACCAACATGATGGTAGATGTAACTGATCTTTGGAAGTCAGGCAAAACCTTTTGGCGTACTGCGGAAAGCAGAGCAAGAGGTGACTACCGAAGGTTAATCTGTTCAGGGGTACCGTTGTGACCTGTTGGTTTGCAAACTTTGCTTTTTTTGAGTTGCACAAGTTTTGAGATGTCGGACTGTACACTACAAGAGAACAGGAAGATAAGGCGCGGGCGCAGTGTGTGCAAGCTGAACTGTTGTTTCCCAGGGTTTTGCTCCTGGGGGGCCTCGGGGGCTGACAACTCCCTGAATGACTATATCATCAAACCCTTATGGCGGATGTGCAAATGGTAACGTGGAATGTCCGGGGTCTGGGAAATCCACTTAAGCAGATGATGGTATCCACGGTTCTTAGAAAATACCAACCAGCACTTATTGGACTACAGGAGACTCACCTCACCAGGGAGTCGGTGAGCTGCGTAGGATACCGGTGGGTGGGGAAAGCCTATCATGCGGTGCATACATCATATTCTAGGGGGGTGAGTCTCCTGGTGCATAAAAACTTGGACTTTCAGGAACTGCACTCCAGTATTGATGCAGAGGGGCGGTATGTGTTTGTGTACTGCAGACTTTATGCATTAACATATGTGATCGCTATGGTGTATATACCTCCTCCATTCTCCACGGTGGTGTTACGGGAGTTGGTAACGTACATGATGTCAAAACCTGAGGTACCACTGTATATAATGAGGGACTTCAACGGGGTTCTGGATCCTAGTCTTGACAGGCACCCGGGTACTGCTCAACCAATTCCTGACAGAGGCACTACGCTGTCCAGGTTCCTAAGGGAAATGGGATGGGTAGATTTTTGGCATATAAAGCATCCTCATGCAAGGCAATATTCCTGTTTTTCCAAAACGCATTCTATATTATCCCGTATTGACCTGTGTGTGGGATCACTGGCGGCCCTTGGCGGTGTTGGTGAGGTTGTCTATGCCCCGAGAGGGGTCTCCGACCACTCTCCCCTTCTTGTAAGGATTAGAGTGCAGCGGAGCACCGGCCTTGCGAGGGCGCAATGGAAGTTGAACGCCTTTTGGCTGGATCTGATGCCATCTGAGGCCAATATCGAAACCCAAATTGAACACTATTTCACTAACAATGCTATATATGAGGATGTTTTAACACGATGGGATGCCTTTAAGTGTTTCCTTAGAGGGATATTTATCTCTGCTATTTATGGTGTAAAAACAAAATCTAGGGCATATGAGGAACAACTCACTAGACGGGTTGAGAGCTTAGAAGTGCAATATGTGTCTAACCCAACGGACAGTAAGAGGGACCAGTGGATAGCGGCTCAGGGAGACCTAAACAAGATGATTAGCATGAAAGCTGAAAAGAAAAGATTTTTCTCCAAGGTGACATTCTTTGAGGAGGGGGAGCAGACTGGGCGACTTTTAGAAAAAATTGTTAATGTTAGGCCCTCGGTCCCAGCAATAGGTGCATTGAAATTACCAACCGGTAAACTAGTTAACACACCAGAAGGGGTCATGGCAGAACTGGTACGCTTCTATGAGGACTTATATGCTTCCAGGGTGGACTACACTCAAGATGAGCTTGAGATATACCTGAGTGAGGTTACCTTACCTCAACTAACAGAGGCCCAAAAGACAGCATTAGACGCGCCTATTACAATCCAGGAGTTGCAGGAGGCGGTGAAACGGTTCCCTTCGTCCAAGGCCCCCGGGGATGATGGTCTCCCGATGGAGGTGTTTCAACGATACTCAGATCTATTGCTGCCCAAGTTACTAGAGGTGTTTAATGAGGCCAGGCGCCAACAAAGGCTGCCGACTTCTATGTCCAGAGCCAGTATAGTCCTACTCCTTAAGCAGGGTAAACCGGCTACTGAACCTAACTCATACAAGCCAATCTCACTACTCCAGGCTGACATCAAAATCCTGGCAAAGGTGTTGGCAGGGAGGATAAATAAGATTATATCTAACCTTGTTCATGATGACCAAGCGGGATTCATGCCTAACAAGTCCACAGCGGTTAATCTCAGGAGACTCTATGTTAATATGCAAACACCAGCAGACAACGCCGGGAACAGGGCCCTGCTATCACTTGATGCCAATAAGGCATTCGATAGCGTGGAATGGGGATACTTGTGGGCCATTTTAGAAAAGTTTGGGTTCGGAGACACCTTTATCTCATGGGTGCGCTTGCTGTATCAGCATCAGCAGGCGTCGATTAGGGAGAATGGATCGATATCGGCAGGCTTTTCGTTGAGGAGGGGGACCAGACAGGGGTGCCCCCTGTCCCCACTCCTCTTTGCGTTGGCAATAGAGCCCCTAGCTGCAATCATTAGAGCCCATGACGGCGTAAAAGGGTTCAGGTATGATGAACTGCAGGAGAAAATATTGCTCTATGCAGATGACATGCTACTTATGCTCGGGGACACGGACGACTCTTTAAAAACAGTGATGTCGCTCGTTACCACATTCAGTAAATATTCGGGTCTAACAATAAACTGGACCAAGTCAGCCCTCCTTACACTGGATGGGGAGTTACACACACAAGTCAGTACATACTGTCCGGTTCCAGTAGTCCAGAAATTTAAATACCTAGGCATAGTAATATCCAGCTCAATATTAGACTTCTGCAGACTCAATGTCCAACCACTGCTGGTGGGATTTATGGATAGGGTTAAGATATGGAACAAACTCAGGCTGTCAGTGGCGGGCAGGGCCAATTTAATTAAGATGGTGTTGATGCCTCAACTGTTGTACCACCTGCACAATTCCCCAGTGGTGATCCCTCTAAAGGTGTTCCCGGTGGTCAACACCATCTTTAGATCTCTATTGTGGAAGGGAGGAACAGCACGCATTAAACTTGAGCAATTGCAGAAATCAAAGGACGCCGGAGGGCTGGCGGTGCCAAACCCCTGGGTGTATTACTTGGCCTCCCAATTACAACACTTTGTGGGCGGGATGACACAAGAGGTGACGGGTGCCACGCAGACTATAATGTTACATTTTGTGAAGGCGACTTCACTTCTGGAAGGACTAGAAGCATTGAGATTTGCTAGGTCTAATAAACAATTCCCTACATACCGGTTGCTCCAAAAAATATGGGATAAGGTTAAACAACTGCAGGGCGCTCAGGGTCTTACTCATTATAGCCCCATATGGGACAATCATAATTTTCCTGAACTCCTGAAGCTACAACACGCAACTCGATGGCGTAGACTGGGTATATTGTATATGAAACAAATATTTGAAAACGGGGCCCTACTCACTTTTGAGCAATTACAGGGTAAATACGGTGTTCCACATAACATGTTGTTTTATTACTTGCAACTCAAACATGCGGTAAAGCAGCAGAGGGAGTTGGAGACACCTACTTTTTACACAACACCGGTGTTCTCATACATACAGCAGGCCACGTCCACTAAGGGGGCCATCTCCGATTGCTATGCCAGTTTACTGGGCATGCATTTGGAGAAGCATCCTAGCTCTGCATGTGAGAAATGGGAGACTGATGTGGGGGAAATACCGGCAGAATTATGTGAGGAAGCCTTGGAGAATGTTAGAATATGTTCCCTAAGCTTAGCGCAAAGGATGTCACAACTGTATATTCTACTGAGAACACATTACACGCCACTTAAACTATATCAGATGGGACTCCGGCAGGATGCCACATGTGGGAGGTGTGAAAGGGAAGAGGGGGATTTGATTCACCTTTTGTGGAGATGTCCTAAACTCCATGGAGATCAGTAGTGGCGTCGATTGCAGACGCCCTGCAGGTCTCAATACCGTTGGACCCTAAGCATTGCATTTAAGGTCTACTGGACAGTATTATACCAGACAGGTATGTGAAGGAGGCGGCAGCACGGGTGTTATTTCAGGCTCGTAGACTTATACTACTGCATTGGGTCTCACCGGACCCCCCCACGATTAAGCAGTGGTTGGATCAGGTGGGCACAATGCTCAGATATGAGAAACGTATTTATCAGCATAGGGGTAGCCCCCTTAAGTTTGAAAAACTATGGAGCAGCTGGTTGCAGACTCTGGGTATGGCTCCCACTGATATAGTCCTGGAAAGACTACTGGTGTAAAAAAAAAAAAAGGGGAACGTTAAGTCCGGGCAGTATGCAGATGGTTAAGCAAATAAGATGGGGAAAGTGATACATATTGTACAGGGTGAAAAATCGGGGATTGAACTGGAGCAAGGGGAATGGTTGTGGGACACGCTGTTCTTGCCTGTGCCTGTTTATTGCTATGTATACTCAATGTAATGCTGATCAATATGTGCTGCGGACATCTCAATAAAAACTGGTTTTGATTTAAAAAAAAAAGTTGTCACCGGATCGGACGCAACTGAATTAATTAGGGTGTAGGAAGTTCTATAAGACGCCTATGCGTCTGAAGTCAGGAAGTGATGTCCTTGATGATGCCCTGTGGGTGGAGCGAAACGCGTTGCTGCAGTTTCGGTCCTCTGAAACCATTAACGTAATTTCCCGGTGGAGCGCACAGCGCTGGGCAAACAGGAAGCATAGCGTTGCATTGACTACCTGCCTGCACACATTAGAGATTCTGTACGTTTTATCTTGTTTGAGCAATAAACCTGTTTTTTAGCAATACTTCACTATGTCTGCCCTTGCTTTGATTGGAGGTTAACTGCCTATCCCGGTCCTGAGGGGAAATCGGTTTTTAAAGATACCATCACTCTGGTACTACTAACACTAAAAAAGCTTCTTAGACCCCAGACTGCAAAGCTGTGGGTCACCTATTTCTGGTGAGTAGGAGGATAAGAGGGGAGTGTGTTGCACAGCACGTTTGGATTGTTTACAGCACACCAGCACTTTTATTAGTTTGATTGGAGCACTGAGAACTTTGTGATTTGGAATGACAGAGAACTGGTTTATATATCGCCGGCTTGCACATCAGTTGGATTTATTAATGGACTGATTTATGGCACAATGAACTGTTTATTGGTTGGCACAATAGCACTTTATGATTATGTTTATATAATATATACATATATATATATATATATATATATATTTTTTTTTTTTTTTTTTATACAGTATCATTTATATGGTATAGAGGAGGGTACTGCTAGCGCTGTGTTTATTACATTTTGTCACACACCAGGAGGTTTCACCCCTGCACATAGATGCTGCTGAATATCAAGCCCTCTACCTTTTTCATACGTCAGCGCGGGTTTATATATATGTTTATATTCATATATACATATATATTGTTTTATACAATTTAAATGAACCCATTAGATTTTAGTTGACTAAAATGTACTGGAGATTTTAGTTGACTAAAATGTACTGGAGATTTTAGTTGACTAAAATGTACTGGAGATTTTAGTTGACTAAAATATGACTAAAACAAATCAGATAACCTAAATTATTGTTGTTAGTATGAAGCAAATTTAGCTTCAATTTGAAAGTTTGATTGCTTTTGGCTGTTCTGGGTTCTGCTAGTTGCAGGCTCAACTGTTTCCCCCTGTTTTCTAGTGAGTTCTAGAATTTAGTGGGTTGGAAGACCCTGGATTTGTATATTCATACAGCCTCAGCCAATCCCTGGGAGGAAGAATGACCAATAGGGAGCTGGAGCCTGGAACAGCAGTATCCTTGTTCAGGTGAAGAAGACCCAACCTGGAGAGCTGTGGCCCACTAGGTCACTTAGCTGGAGTTTGGAGGAGGCCACCAAGGTCCCAGCTCAGGGAGAGCTGAGGGACCAATTTCTAGAGTTCCTGGAACAGTTGAAAGGAAGTCCACCGAGGACCTGACCTGGAGGCTTACAATACAGAACCTGGCTGGTACATGGAGGAAGACCTCTAATTACCTGCGGCAGCTGGTGTATGAGGGGCGCTTGGGCAGCCCCCCGCGAGCTAAAGAAGAAAGACGAAAAAAAATCAGCCCCGCCTCCCTACAGGAGGCGCCGTTACATTGACTTTCTTTTTTTTTCCGGCTCCTTGGCTGTCACCTGACAGCCAAGTAGTGAGCCTATTGGTCAGCCATTAAAGCCTATGCGGGTGTGCTTGATCCGGCGCACACACATAGGCTGATTGGCCGCCCTGAGCTGCGGCTCCGTGTGATTGGATGCGGTGGCCGGGGGTGGGTCACTGTGGCAGCGGACGTGACTTCCGCTCCCACAGAGACCATGAATGCCCGGTCACCGATGAGGGGGGGGGAAACAGCCCCGCTCTCTGCATGCCGAACTCTGAAACAATCCTGCCTGCCTATTGGATGGGGTAAGTGAGGGGGTCTCTGCAATGTACCCCACCTGTGTCACTGGCTGCAAACTGCCCCCCACCTGTGTCACTGGCTGCAAGCTGCCCCCATCTGTGTCACTGGCTGCATAAATGTCCCCACCTGTGTCACTGGCTGCATAACTGTCCCCACCTGTGTCACTGGCTGCAAACTGCCCCCACCTGTGTCACTGGCTGCAAACTGCCCCCACCTGTGTCACTGGCTGCATAACTACCCCCACCTGTGTCACTGGCTGCACAACTGCTCCCACCTGTGTCAATGGCTGCATAACTGCTCCCACCTGTGTCAATGGCTGCATAACTGCCCCACCTGTGTCAATGGCTGCATAACTGCCCCACCTGTGTCACTGGCTGCAAAAGCGCCCCACCTGTGTCACTGGCTGCAAAAGTGCCCCACCTGTGTCACTGGCTGCAAAAGTGCCCCATCTGTGTAACTGGCTGCAAAGTGCCCCCACCTTTGTCACTGGCTGCAAAAGTGCCTCACCTGTGTCACTGGCTGCAAAAGTGCCCCATCTGTGTAACTGGCTGCAAAGTGCCCCCACCTTTGTCACTGGCTGCAAAAGTGCCCCCACCTGTGTCACTGGCTGCAAAAGTGCCCCCACGTGTGTCACTGGCTGCAAAAGTACCCCACCTGTGTTATTGGCTGCAAAACTGTCCCACCTGTGTCACTGGCTGCAATTTGACCCCACCTGTGTTATTGGCTGCAATTTACCCCACCTGTGATGCTGGGGCTGTATACTGTGTCCTGTGATGTGATACTGAGCTGTATACTGTGTCCTGTGATGTGGCACTGAGCTGTATACTGTGTCCTGTGATGTAATGCTGAGCTGTATACTGTGTCCTGTGATGTGATACTGAGCACAATATGTGGAATACAGGGGACGGAGTGGGTGGATTCTATAAGGGGTGGGGCTTATTAGAAGTAGGAGGGGTCAAAAAGGAAGGGTGGGGCCTCCCCTCCCTCTCCCCCTCCCCCCCCCCATCCTAAAACTTCACCAGCCGCCACTGCTAATTACACAGGACACATTGGGAAAGATTTACTAAAACTGGTGCGTCTGAGAAAGAGAGATCTTAGTGTCCTGTTAACCCATGGAAAGACTGCTTGAGTCACTGGCTTAGGATTTCCTGAGCTGTATTTTCACCTACCACTGCCCACAAAGTGGGTTCACCCTGAAGAGTTCACTTATAGTCAGAATATGTCCTCTATTGTCCTTTGCACAAAATTTGGAGTATCCCAAGGCTCACCTGTGCCCTAACCTAGTTAACCAACATTAAAAATTTACAAAAAAGACATGCACTGCCCGTTCTTGAGTTTGGAGACTGTGCGGCTGCTGTGTGCCTGGCTGCTGTGTACATCATAGGGAATAGAACATGCCAGCCTGGTCTGGAGTCTGTGCTACAGAATGGAAATGTAGGCTGTTACTACAATGTCTGTTAGACTGCATACCTAGTTCTGTGACTTTAATAGGCTTTAATGCATTCATATATCTGGATATTTTTTTTAATTGGTACTTTTCACTAAAGGTGCTCAGCTAAAGTGACATCACAAATAAAAATCAGACCCTGACCAGACAGCTTCTTACAACAGAATGGAAATTTTCATGCAGCAGCACTCAGCTCCTCATAAATCCTTCTCTAAGAAATCGAAGCGCACAGCAGATGCTTGTTGTCACAGGTAGATGTCTGCAGACAAAGGAACAAGGCCCTGGGGCCAAATGGCACTGACACAGGAATTATTACGAAATACAGAGAAAGCCTGTCTATTAAAAAAAAAACACCTGTCACCTAAGCATAAAAGAAGGAACTGTTTTCTGCTGTGGACCAAAAACAGTGAAGCAAGCTCAATTCTTCCTGCCTTGGCAGAACTAACCAAAACAGACATGTGCCTAAGGCAGAACTGGTCGGGGGCGGCATCAAAATGGTTTTATGAATACATTTATTTCTCATTCCAGCCAGACCACTAAATGCTTACATGCAATATAGAAGGGGTTCTGTTTAGCTCTACAGTACTATATAGCTGCGAAGCACAGGGGAGTGACCAAGCTTGTAAAGAGGTTGCAGCTTTGTAGACCCTTTTGCAGTGGACTGCCTCCTGGACCACTGCACTCCACCTCTTGTAAGCCCAGCTAATTTCTTTTCCCTGCCACCCGTCTGCTTGCAGAACAGTCACACCCACTGTAAGGCTGGTTTCAAACATCAGCTGGTATAACCGGAAAAAGGTGATGGGCTCCTAGAATATTTGTAAGCTACACTCAGGAATGATGGCCTTGTCGGAAAAGGGCCTCACCGCCATATGTAAGAAAATTCAGATTACTTCCATTGTACTTTGCCAAACAGAAAATAATTCTTTTCTGACTGACTCAGAATATTGTTTTAAATTGAGGAACAAGGTTTTAGTAAAAATATATTTTTTTTTCTGAGCGTTAAAGGCATGATGATGTCATACATTTTTTTCCCCACAGAAATTTTTGTCTTTTTTCCAGGAAAAAAGGTTCTTTTAGTGGTAATATAGAAAGTGCCTTGTGGCATTTTTTTAAATGGCAAAATGAAATGTTCTGTCGAGTGCTTTGCAACATGTCAGCATTATATAAAATGGTAAGAAAAATAGAAAATTGTTATCAAATACTTACTGCAATTTTCCTTTCCTGATTAACTCCATGGCAGCATACAGAAGGGTAAGCCCTTCCCTCGCTCCTACTTCATAGGACCCCCCACCTCATAAATTTTGAGGCTGATCCAGTCTACATGTTCCGTTATCTAGAATACTCAATGACTGGGAGGGATCCTATACTGCAATGGAGTTAAAGCAGAAGCAATCTGCAAAAAAGCCAAAAAAATCTTGTCCCTTCAAATGAATGTCATATTGTGCTAGTATGCATCGCATACTAGCACATTATGAAAGACTTACCTGAAAACAAAGCCCTCCAGCAGTACAATGTCACCGCTGACAGGGCTTCCATCTTCACCCGGTCTTCCTTCCAAGTTCGCGGGTTATGGGGCATTTGACTGCCCGAGCCACAATGACATCACTCCCGCGCATATGTGCCACAGCACAGATTTTGCTATGGACGGTACGCTATACAGTGCATGTTTAGGAGATGTTTACTGTACTTACAGGTAAGCCTCATTATAGGCTTAACTGTAGGTATAATAAAAAAACACTATTACTACCACTTTAATCAAGAAAAGAACATTGCGGTAAGTATTTGAGAACGATTTTCCGTCTTCCTGACTAACTCCATGGCAGCTTACAGATAGGAAATAACTAGATCCAAATCAGAGTGGGATGTTTTAGCCAACAAATTTTAACACCAAAAACAACTGGATAAGAATGTTAGCTTGCCTCCACAGTGAGCCATAAAAGGTATTAGAGGAGGACCATCCAACACATTCCTGGAGATGGCCAATAGTAAATAAATGGATGCTGTAGTCATTTACAGCTAGAAACTGATGACAACACAAGTCAAAGCATATATCACCAGAACATCATGGCTTCTGGTTAAGCATGTTGCCATCTCTTGCACAAGAGGCAAACCTTACCCAATATCCAGCGATGAATCTAGATCAGGGGTCCCAAACTTTTGAAACAAAGAGCCAATTTACTGTCCTTCAGACTTCAAGGGCCCAGCATCAGTGGGAATAAATATGGCCTCAGAGTTGGTGGTCAGTAAGAGGAGTAATGCCCCATCATTGCTACCAGTGAGAGGAATAGTGCCTTATTATTGTTGTCAGTCAGAGGAATAGTGCCCCATCATTGGTGTCAGTAGAAGGACTAGTGCCCCATTATTGGTGTCAGTAGAAAGACTAGTGTCCCATCATTGGTGTCAGTAGGAGGAATAATGTCCCATCATTGGTGTTAGTAGGAGGAATAGTGCCCCATCCTTGGTGTTAGTGGGAGGAATAGGGCCCCATCATTGGTGTTAGTGGGAGGAATAGTGCCTCATTATTGGTGTCAGTGGGAGGAATAGTGCCCCATCATTGGTGTCAATGGAAGAAATAGTGCCTCATTATTGGTATCAGTGGGAGGAAAAGTGCCCCATCATTGGTGTCAGTGGGAGGAATAGTTCCCCATCATTGGTATCAGTGGGAATAATAGTGCACCATAATTGTTGTCAGTGGGAGGAATAGTGCCCCATCATTGGTGTCTGTGGAAGAAATAGTGACCCATTGTTGGTCTAGATGGGAGGAATGGTGCCCCATCACTGGTATCAGTGGGAGGAATAGTGCCCCATAATTGGTATCAGTGGGAGGAATAGTGCCCCATCATTGGTGTCAATGGAAGCAACAGTGCCTCATCATTGGTATTAGTGGGAGGAATACTGCCCCATTATTGATGTCAGTGGAAGAAATAGTGACCCATGGTTGGTGTAGGTGAGAGGAATAGTGCCCCATCATTGGTGTCAGTGGGAGGAATAGCGCCCCAGCATGGATATTAGTGGGATGAATAGTTTAGGGGGGCCAGATTGTAGCCAATGAGAGTAGAAAATGTCTTGGGCCCAGCATTAGTGAGAATAAATATGGCCTCAGAGTTGGAGGTCAGTAGGAGTAGGAGTAGTGCCCCATCATTGCTGTCAGTGAGAGGAATAGTGCCTCATTATTGCTATCAGTGAGAGGAATAGTGCCCCATCATTTTTGTCAGTAGAAGGAATAGTGCCCCATCATTGGTGTCAGTGGTAGGAATAGTGCCTCATCATTGGTATCAGTGGGAGGAATAGTGCCCCATCATTGGTGTCAATAGGAGGAATAGTGCCCCATCATCGGTGTTAATAAAATAAATAGTGCCCCATCATTGGTATCAGTCGGAGGAATAGTGCCCAATCATTGATGTCAATGGAAGGAATAGTGCCGCATCATGGGTATCAGTGGGAGGAAGTGTGCCCCATCATTAATATCAGTGGGAGGAATAGTGCCCGGTTGTTACCCAGTGATAAAGAAGGTGACTGTAGTTACTAACCCGTGATAAGGAGGGTGACTATAATTACTACCCCGTGTGAAGGAGGGTGACTATGGGTACTACGCCGTGATAAGGAAGGTAACTGTAGTTACTAACCCGTGATAAGGAG
>BLSH010355349.1:331906-344697 GCA_018402905.1 Glandirana rugosa | reverse complement strand
TCTCAGTTCACGGGCAGTTATTTTGCGCCTTGGTTTTTCCACACGCTTCTTGCGACCCTGTTGGCTATTTTGAATGAAACGCTTGATTGTTCGATGATCACGCTTCAGAAGCTTGGCAATTTTAAGAGTGCTGCATCCCTCTGCAAGATAGCTCACTATTTTTGACTTTTCGGAGCCTGTCAAGTCCTTCTTTTGACCCATTTTGCCAAAGGAAAGGAAGTTGCCTAATAATTATGCACACCTGATATAGGGTGTTGATGTCATTAAACCACACCCCTTCTCATTACTGAGATGCACATCACCTAATATGCTTAATTGGTAGTAGGCTTTCGAGCCTATACAGCTTGGAGTAAGACAACATGCATAAAGAGGATGATGTGGTCAAAATACTCATTTGCCTAATAATTCTGCACACAGTGTAGAAGAGATGATGGTGTATGGACCGACTTGTAGGGTTGGTGAATGCCCAGAGAAAGGGAGCAGCACAAGAGAAATCCAGGAGGCATTTGCAAGAGATGACAAGGCAAGATGAAAAGGAAGGTGCTGGATATGCTGTATATGTACTAGGGATGCACCGATCTATCGGCTGACGAAAAATTTTGGCCGAAAATATGCCGATAGAAAAAAAAAGTGGTTGTGATTATGGCATGCCATATCCCATTGACTTTGATGCAAAGTTGACTTCAGTGCAAAATCGCTTCCCATGGACTTCAGTGCAAAATCGCTGTCCCGTGGACATCAATGTAAAAATGCCAGTCACATTAATTAAATTAAAACAAAACCTTTTTAAAAAAAAAACTGTCCATTTTGGTTTTCGGCCAAGTGCATCCTGACATTTCGGCACTGGAATTTTCATTTCTTTGCACCACTAATATGTACCCTGTAAAGCACTGTGGGGTTCACTAAACTGCAATAGGTTTGATCTCATAAGGATTTTCTCATTGACATGTCAGATAGGTGTGCAGTCATTACTCTATGCATCGCATGTTATTTTATTCCTGTCCACAGCTCCTTTCCTGTGCTCAATTGGCCCCTTATAGAATCTGTTACCAGCAACTGGCACTTATTTTGAATTCTGAAAACCGGGCACTATAAAAAAAAATTGATCATGTGACACCATGCTGTAACTTTCTCTGATCCATGCAATATAACCCCTAATGCTTCAAGGTCATTGTTTTCAATCGTAAAAAAGCACCAACAAGAGGCCGTAAATATAAACTGCAAGCCATGTGCTTTAGCCCTGGTTCACACTAATGCCATTTGTCATGAGATTTGACAGTTCAAAATTGCATGATAAGTTGCACCCCATTGCCGGCAATGGAACTGTTGGAAAAAGATTCCTGGACTACTGTTTTTGCAATGTCCCTGTGCAGAAACCTCCTGTAATGAAGACCAGTCACTGCTGCTCTCTCTTTGTGCAGGTTGACTGGTCTGGTCTCTGCCCCCTCCTGTAGTTTCCTGCAGACAACCTGTAGTAGGTGGGGTCTGCTGGGCCCCCTCCCACAGCTTTATTCTCTGCACTGGGTACAACCCAGTGATGATACCACTTGTTGTTCAGAAAAAACATTTAGGCTCCTTTCACATGGCCGTTCCCTTTAGGTCCGCCTGTCCGTTCAGGCGGACCTGAACGGACGCTCCATGCAGCCCTATGGAGCGATGAATGTCAGCGGAGATATGTCCGCTGACGCCCATCGTTCTCCAATCTGCTCCAGGCCCATAAAGTCTGATGGAGGAAAAAAACAAAAAGAACTTTTGACAGGTATGAATAGGTCCTGTAAGTCTAAAGCATCATACTGTAGTATCACTCACCAAGTTTAGGTGTCCTTCTTAACCCAAAAACAACTGCATACACAAAAAATTGTTCTCCCAGTAAGGGGGAACCAGCACGGTTATAACTGAAGGAATGGAAATAACTACAGTATGAGATAACAAACTCATTTAAATTTATTGAATAAAAAAGCTGTATAGTGACAGCCACGTTGTGCAAATACAACCAACAATTAATTAGAGTAACAGAAGGTATCTAAACTGGCCCCAGGAGACCAAGTCTCCTGGTGGTCAGAACCTAACAGATGCAACACAGACTCAACACACTGGGGGAGACAAACACATAAACAAATAAAAAGATGTCTAAAACGTCCCAATATTAAGTAAACTGCAGTGATGGAGGAAAACCCTATTTCTCCTATCGTTCACTGACAGACACAGCTCATCATGACGTGTGGGGTTTATGCTGGTCCCACTAGGAGTTCACTAGGCAGGGAAAAGAAACAGCTGGCTCCTCCCATGGGGGCCGTCCTCTCTTCCTACATAAACCCCCTCATAGCATAGCTCTTCAGTTTCAATGCCTAGTTTGCAAGGAGTTGATCTGGCTTCCCTTCAGGTGAATTGCGGTCCTGTTTGTGACCATTTTTTTAAATTTAATTTTCTTTTAATTTATTTGTCTTCTATCAAGTCCAGAGACCCTTAGCTTCGCACTCGTTGATTCGTACCTTTGTACAAGGTGTGCGACACGTGGCGCCTCGGGTGAGGACTCCGATGGCTCAGTGGGATCTGAATTTGGTGCTTTCTGTGCTTCAGAAACCACCTTATGAGAATATCAGGGAGATTTCCTTACAATTGCTGTCGCAGAAGGTGGCCTTTTTAGTTGCCATCACTTCCGCCAGGCAGGTGTCGGACAAGCATAAACCCCACACGTCATGATGAGCTGCGTCTGTCAGTGAACTCGGAGAAAAGGATTTTACGGTAAGTTTTAATAAAATCCCTTTTTTTCCATCCGTCATCGGATGACAATGGACAGGCGGATCCGTTGTCGTCCAATTTGCCATAGGAGAGTGCGGGGGCTCTGACGGATCTGTCTCTGCACAGCAGACGGATCAGTCATCCTTTGGCTCAGCGGGGATCAGCAGAGTGATCCCTGCTGAGCAATACGGAGTCCATATACGGAGAGGGCCGTGTGAAACCGGCCTTAGGCTGCATTCACACATGATCACTGGTGAAATCACCGCAATTACAAATGGCTGCAAAATGCAGGGCACGTTTACGATGCCATTACTTCTAATGGCATCCCAATCGCAGCAAGCATCGCTGTCGCCCAAAAGAAGCTCATGTTCCTTTTTGAGCAACAATTGTAGCAAAATCGTGGTACGATTGGGGTGCCAAAGGCTCTGTTCACACTAGTGCGACTTGTCATGGGAGTTTGGACACAGACGCATGACAAGTCGCATCCCATTGATTTTAACGGCACCTTTCCTATCTGTGTGACATAGAAAAGGTTCATGCACTAGTTTAATGCGACTTTCTTGCAACTTAAGTGCCAGAAAGTGTACAGTGAAAGTCGCACTCGCAATTACGCGCCTTTGGAGTCGCACTATTGTGAGCCGAGCCTTACATGAATATTTATCTTTCTGGATTTCCGTTTTAAAGTATAGATTGAACAAAAGCAGATCAGTTGCTACAGGTTTCATCATGGCACTGGCTGCTGGCGATAAATCATCCTCATTGCAGTCATGGGACTTTCCTTGCATATTGTTCCTGAAATCATCCCCCCTTCCCCGTGGGTTGTAATGAGACTCGATCCATTGACAGAGATGAACTCAGCCTGCCAAAAACCGGTGTCTGCAAAATATTAGTTCATAAAGGGTTACAGCGCTTCCTTGTCTCTCGCCAGACTCCTGCTCCCTTATTTATGTTAAACGTTTTACCAGGAAACGTCCTGACAGATAAATATCTCATGTCCAGGTATGTTCTGGAATGTGTAACTCTAACAGCTGCTGATTAACCCCTTCCTGTCCGCCCCGGGGCGGTTGCGGTGGTCGGCTCCCTGTGCTGGGTTGCTTGCGTCTTTTGAGAGCTCCAAGCTGGCGCAACGCTGGCATTTATGAAAGAAATTACCACGTCAGTAATTGTAATTCTCCTCCTTTTTACAGAATTTTCACCATCATCTTTACTTCAGATGAAATCCCAGTCCAAAGCTGACAGAGGCATAGCTGTTATAAGGCTGGGTTCACACTGGTGAACTACATTTTGACCGCAGTGTGGGTGTTAGCCGCGGTCCTATGGACTCCGTTAGGTCGTGCATTTTTTGACACATTTTCCTGAAAGCGCAAGAAAGATGCGGCATGCAGAAGTTTTGGTGCACTTTCAGAAAACGCTGCAAAAACGGGCAACCTTATAGAAGTCGATGGGACATTCGTCTAACAGCGCGTGTAAACTACGCATACACAGGTTTTGTGGCCAAAATGCAGCACACCAGCGTGAACCTGGCCTGACTGCTGATGGGATAGGGAAGACTGAGAGCTGACGTGAGTAAGCCCCTCTCACATGGGCTGTCCGATCAGGTCCACCTGTCAGTTTTTCAGACGGACCTGACCGGACCCTCCAGTCTCTTGTCCACTGACACGCTGCCATCCAATCTGATTCTGTCCGCCAAAAACAGACGGTGGTCCAATTCGCCAACCGTCGAATAGCAATGGATGGAAATGGACAGGCTGTTAATTTCCATCCAATTGCCCCGTAGAGGAAAACGGTACCGCGCCTGCTCTGCATAGAGGAGCAAACACGGACCTGTCTGCCTGCTCAGTGGAGAGATCCCCTGCTGAGCAAGCGGATTCCCCTTAGCGGAGGGGCCTAAAGCTGGCCATACATGGCTTGATTTCTCTCGTTCAGACCACAGTTCCCTCCGAACTCTAAGACCTCATACACATGGGCATAATAAAATATGCCTGTTTTTGCTTTATATTTCTGCCAGGAACTGGTAAAAATATCCAGCATACAAAAAAGCTTGATCTGGTGCGTATTTACGCGCATTGATGCACATAAGGAGAATGCATGTAATTTCATTCTGTTGGCTAGAACATTAATTTGTTCTAGTCATTATGCTGAAATTACACGCATACACGCGTGTTTATGCACAAATTATGCCAGTATGCGTCTCTCTGAACACAAGTTTTTGCCCCTGAACACTGCTCAAAAATACTAATCTAAATGCCACAATGTGCATGGGCACTTCTGAACGTGGCATTTTTCTATCCATGTGCACATAGCTTAAGTGCGCATTCATGTTTGTGTGACTTTGGACGTAACAAGTCACGGCCCATTGTTTGATATGGCTCCCGTTCAGATTGGTGCGACTTAGAAAAGGCACCTGCTCTACTTTGGTGTGACTTTTCATACAACTTTGGTCCAGAGGATGTAAAGTCAGATCAAAGTTGCACCGGAAATTGTGCAAGTTTGGAGACGCGCTAATTTGAACGAGGCCTTAGGCCCCTTTCACACGGGCTTTTCGTTCAGGTCCTCATGTCCATTGTTCAGGCGGACCTGAACAGACTCTCA
The DNA here is from genome assembly GCA_018402905.1 of Glandirana rugosa. Classification (NCBI taxonomy): domain Eukaryota; kingdom Metazoa; phylum Chordata; class Amphibia; order Anura; family Ranidae; genus Glandirana; species Glandirana rugosa. The sequence continues at coordinate 339,363 of BLSH010355349.1, read as the reverse complement.
ATGCAGCCCTATGGAGCGGCAGATGTCAGCGGAGAAATGCCCGCTGACACCCGCCGCTCTCCGATCCTGTACGTGAAATGCAGATGGATGGAGATCCTTCTGTAGAATCGGAGCGGATCGGGTGAAAACGGACAGGCAGTCCATTGTCATTCGATCGTCATAGAGCAGAGCGGGGCTCTGACAGCTCCATCTCCGCTCAGTGAGCAGAGACGGAGCTGCCATCCGTCAGCTCAGCGGGGATCGGCGGATTGATTCCCGCTGAGCAAAAACAGACCCTTCACACCGAAAGCTCATGTGAAAAGGCCCTTAATCAACAATCTCCACTGCTGGCTGTTTTATTCAGACAGTCGCAGGTGCTAATTGATTGCAGCCCCTGTTTGGCTGGTAACTATTGTATCCACATGGCTCCATCCATTTTTTTAATCCACTTTTGTGGAGCCGGGTGGTGCTTGCAGGGGCTCCCAAGGCTCGAAATTCAACGGATTCCTGCCAGCTTGAGTCTCACCTGTAGCTCCTCTTTAGCGTTTCAGTTCTGGAATCTTTTTATAGCTACATGTTCTAATCACAGGGGAAACTAGAGGAGCTGCTTGTGCAGAACAAAGATTTCAGCCATGTTTCAGGAGGTGGGGATCGGACACGAATAATCGTGGTAAGTAAATTTAAACTCTTTCTAATGCATCATGCCTGCCAGTAAATGACCCAAAAGTTTGTAGTGGTGTCCATAAACACTATAAAAGACCTGCTGAATTTGGTTGCAGTGCATAGAATATCAGATGAAGGCTGCACAGCTAAATATGTGCGTGCTGCTAACATGTTTGCTATTCTGTCCAGCTAGTTTTGTGATCCACACTGAACCAAATATCTTTATTATAATTGGAGAATATAGTGGTGTCATCTGCCTTTGCACAGCCTGGACAACACTATTTTGTTTGAGATCATTGTTGGAGGAGTACTACAGCAAAGTCCCCATACTTTTTTTGCAATTTGGACTACCCTTAAACTCACCAGTCGTTCTAAAATATAAAGGCGTATCTCTGAAAATGCTAGTTGCCCAGCTGTCCTTGTGTCTTTTATGGAGTCACTGACCTGGAACTAGGGTTGCCACCTCATCCCTTTAAACCCAAACACATATTAATTATACAGGTTCTGTGGCTGATTAAGATGATACTTAAACTCGGTGCCTTATCTGCATTAAATTAGCCTCAGAACCTGTGTAATTCATGTGTTCGGGTTTAAAGGGATGAGGTGGCAACTCTGCCTGTAACAATCATTCTGACTTTCATCCCAACTTTTTTGCTGCATGCTTGTCAGAGTCTGACTCAGAAGTTTGGAAACCAGAAACAGCCAGGCAACCCGCATTTTCAGAATGTTGTGTAACTGCACCCTCCACATTTCTCACAATATAGGTATGAAATGCCTCAGACTGGTGTCTTTGTGAGATCTTTTAGTGGAGACATCAGGTGGACTATCATGTTGCTAACACCACTTGAAGAGGTGGGCAGTGGCAGCGCCAGGTGCTGGATAGGAGCCTCCGCTGTGACGATAACAGGTCCTCTTAGTACAGTTGTAGGACTTTCTTACATTAGCGTTTCATTGCTCTTTAAGATAACAGGTGAAGGTCACCTCAATCCTGGACAACCTGCTTGCCCTGTGTTATCAGGGAATTACAAGTCCACGTCAGTTGGAGGACCTCTAGCTCGCCCACACCTAGCACTGGTTGCATACCGAGAGAAATCAACGTTACCAAGATTTCCAGTGGATGAGAATACGCTGCAGGGCGCACCAGGAAATTTTCTCATACTCTGGTATCTGTTTCACTTCCCTTCACCCCCGGCCACATCACAACTTTTTTTTCCAACACATTTTCTTCAATCTTTCCACTGCTTGATTTCCTTTTACATTTTTCCAAATGTCCCCAAATCGCAACTGAACCGGTTAGGAGGCTGATATTTAACAATAATGTCTGGGGGCTATTATTGGGAAACAATCTTATAACAGGGACTTTGGACACAGAATGGAGCAAAGATTTTTTTTTTTTTTTTTCAAGGTTTGTGCACTGCTGAGCTTTAAGTGATAAGCTAGCCATACAACACATCATAACCCTATTGGGGATATTTACTAAGGCCGGGTTAACTGTCACATGTGCGGCCCGTGGGTTGCCTGGGGTCCGCTGCGTGTCTGCTCACCGGTTCAGGTGTGATTCAGGTCTGAATTTGCGCGTGAACCGGACCTAAGCACGCACAGGACCTTTTTGCAATATGCTCTGCGGCTGCCCTGAACCTTTGTGAACCTGCTCCATTGAGAGCCGGTCACACTCGCATGTCATGTGAATTGGATGCAGAGAAACCCGCATTTAATTCGCACATACAGTATGTGAACCTGACCTAAATCTGGTGCAGCTCTGCATAGAAACCAATCAGCTTCTCAAGAATCTCAGGTTTCTGACTCGCATGATTCTGGCTAAAATGAGAATCATGATGTTTTTTGTTTTTTTTCGCAGAGAATAAATATCACAATTCTCATGCCCTAACATCATCTTTCCCATTATACAAAAATTGGGCTAACTTTACTGTTTTTATTTATTTTTTTTTATTTTTTATTAATCATTAACCACTTCAGCCCCGGAAGGATTTCCAGCTTTAGGACCAGAGCCCTTTTTGCGATTCGGCGCTGCGTCGCTTTAACTGACAATTGCGCGGTCGTGCGACGTTGTACCCAAACGAGATTTGCGTCCTTTTTTTTCCCACAAACAGAGCTTTCTTTTGGTGGTATTTGATCACCTCTGCGTCATTTCTGATCGCCGCTATAAACAAAAGAAGAGCGACAATTTTGCAAAAAAAAACAAATTTCTTACTTTTTGCTAAAATACAAATCCAAAAAAAAAATATAAACATTTTTTTTGGCCGATTTATATTCTTCCTCATATTTGCGATAAAAAAAAATCGCAATCGGCGTTTATTGATTGGTTTGCGCAAAAGTGGCCACATTTACGGATGATGAGAATTCATTTTTGGGGTTTTTATTTTTTTAATTTTTTACTAGTAATGGCGGCGATCTGCGATTTTTAGCGGTACTGCGATATTTCAGCGGACATGTCGGACCATTTTGACACTTTTTTGGGACCATTGGCATTTATACAGCGATCAGTGCTATAAAAATGCACTGATTACTGTGTAAATGTCATTGGCAGTGAAGGGGTTAACCTGCAGGGGGCGCTCTAAGGGTTAACTATGTTCCCTGGGCGTGTTCTAACTGTGGGGGGACTGCCCTAGCTGGGGAAGGGAAGTGGTCACAGCCTCCATATACAGGAAGGCTGTGATCACAGCCCTTCCCCCTTCACAGAACGGAGGTCCGTGTTTACATACACGGACCTCCGTTCTTTCACTCCGGGGGGGCCATCGCGGGTAGCCGTCGGCAATCGAAGCCGCCGCACCTGCTCCCTGGCCCTCCCCGAACACAGTGAGTGCGCGGGCGTGCCTCCGGCACGCGCGTGCTCACTAGGCTCTGTCTCGCGGCCGCCGTCATATGACGGCGTTTCGCGTTACAGAGCCACTCTGTCGCCGTCATTTGCCGATCAGCCGTCGGCAAGCGGTTAAAAAGGTGTTTTTTTTTTTTTTTTTTTCACAAATTTCGTTTGACAGACTGTTGCGCAAATGCAGTATGACATAAAAATATTGCAACAACCCCCTGTTATTCTCTAGGGTCTCTGCTAAAATATATATATAATGTTTGGGGGTCCTAAGTTTATTTTCAAGCAGAAAATACTGGATTTTTACGTTTAAGCAACAAGGGTCAGAAAAAGGTTTAGTCTATAGGTGGTTAAACTGCCCTCATCTACAGACTGAATTTCTTCCCTTTTGATCTAAAACAGTGGTTCTCAACTCCGGTCCTCAGGACCCACCAACAGGCCAGATTTTAAGTATTGCCTTGGGGAGATGCAGAATAGAATACTGCAATCACTGAGCAGCAAATGACATCACATGTGATGCATTTCAGTTATCCTGCAAATCTGGCCTGTTAGTGTGTCCCGAGGACTGGAGTTGAGAACCACTGATCTAAAAGAACGAAATGTTACACTGTTTCTCTTTATCTCCCAGCGCTGAGGAATGTTGATAACTTATTTTATTTTTGACAGCTCTGAGGGCTCTGCACTTGTTGTTGCATAGAATCGAAATAAGATTGTGAGGGGGGGGGGGTTGAATCGAGATCGCAATTTTTCAATGATTAATCGTGCAGCTCTAATACGCATACAAGAGTAAATTTGAACAGGCGCTAGTTAACTTACCGGCATGTCGTTGAAGGAAAGCAGAGTACCCCCACAGAAGTGCAGGGAGAACATGCAAACCCCATGCTAGTACTACCATAGTTTGTATTTGAACCAATGACACCAGTGCTGCAAGGCAGACATTTTAACGCTAAGCCACTGTGCTCTCTGGCCTTCCTGTGAAAAAAAAGGACAGATTGCTTGTAATGAATTCCCCTTAGGCATGGATACATGTCACCTCTATACAAGATCCCCGCTCTGCAGGAAAATCACTAATTGGAATGTAATGACCGCATACAAGAGGAAATGGACTTCGCTACTGAAACACCATTTTATTCACATAAGGTGAATACAGTCTCCATAATTCTCATATGCCCATAATGCTGATTAGCACTATTTATCTTAATAATAATCTCTGTTTCTCATGGCCTGTGCAGCTGTGTATAGACCCTCATCTGAGGCCTCTGCGGGTCGTGTCTCTAGCAATGTCAATGGGTCCCATCATCATTTTGTCTGATAGTCGCGCTCCTTGGAGGTAGGCCTGTACTCTGCAGGAACCAACCGTGGTAGAAACCAAGTTCCTTGTTTCAGTCTGGGCACTTTGATTTAGATTTAGACTTTATTTGTATATTTATCCCCGCACTGGCTGTATCAGTTCAATTTACTGGCAGGAGTTCCTAAAGTCCACTTACCAGCGCACAGTAGCTCCCCACTCCGACAGTCCGTTTCCTGTATAGCTCTAGTCAGATGGGCTGTCAGGAGGGGAACTAGGAATGACTGATCTATCTTTGGAGAAGTTTATTATCTGGCTCCCGCCCGGCTCACGTACATTTACTGCTGCAGAGTGGCGCTGTCCCGCGAATCGCCGTTTATAAATGGTGGCTCGCGCATGCGCTGTAGTGGGCAGGAGCGTGCCCGCCACACTCTGCAGGAGTGTGACCGCAGCTCGGGCGGACTCGATCTCCGCAGGCGAGGCCACGATTTCATAGCAGAGAGGAAATACGGGGAACCGCCGATGTAAACATGGCGGTTCCCCGCTTTGTCAGGCGGCATGTAAGAGATCTACTGATCCCTGTCGCTGGGATCAGTTAGATCTCTTATGCTCCTGACAGCCCAGCCCCCTCACAGTTAGAACACGCATAGGGAACACAGTTCACCCCTAGATCACCCCCTGCAGGTTAACCCCTTCACTGCCAATGACATTTATACAGTAATCCGTGGCTATTTACATTTCTGATCGCTGTATAAATGTCATTGGTCCCAAAAAAGTGTCAAAAATGTCCGACATGTCCGCTGCAATATCGCAGTCCCAATAAAAATCGCAGATTGCCGCCATTAATAGTAAAAAAAAAAAAAATTGTAAAAACGGCAGAAATTATTTCTCATGGTTTGTAAACGCGGCAACTTTTGCGCAAACCAATCAAATGCTGATTGCGATTTTAATTTTTAATTTTTTTATTTTACCAAAAATATGAGGAATATAAATTGGCCAAAGCTGATGAATACATTTGTTTTTTTATATTCTAATTTTTTTAGATATGTATTTTTTTTTCTTTTTTTTGCAAAATTGACGCTCCCCCTTTTTTTTTTTTTTGTTTGTTTGTTTATAGTGGTGATCAGAAAAGACGCAGAGGTGACCAAATACCACTAAAAAGTTCTATTTGTGGGAAAAAAGGACGCAAATTTTGTTTGGGTACCACGTCGCATGACTGCGCAATTGTCATTTAAAGAGGAAGTAAACCCTGATGTAAACTCTGTTGGGTTTACTTCCTCTTATTCACCTGTATTGTAGAAGCATAATAGATTAGTATGCATCACATACTAGACTAGAAGGAGACTTTTGTGTAATATAAATGTGAATACAAATAACTAAATGTAGAAGCTCCTGTGTGAGCTTGAATAGAATTGAGTGTATGTGTTAGATAGATCTATCTAATCTTCTCGCTATTATGCATACATGAATTACAATTAGGTGTATAAACAAATGATTAAATAAACAAATTTATTTAAAATTATATTCCAATGTTCAAGTGAATGTGCATTTAAAGTGCACAGTGCTCTATTGAATGGCCATATCAATGGACCAGTGAACCAGTAAACTTATTAATGTGATAACGGTTTTCCAGCAAACATTCCTCCAAGAGTGACAAGTGCTTCACAATAAATAGATAAATGAATGGATGGGCATAGATGAATCAATGGATCAAAAACCAAACAGTCCTCTTGTGTTAACAGTTCATATAAATCTAAGCGCTTCCTGACTGCAAACAAGTTGGTTTTATTGTATTGTCGGTAAGTGGTTTTCCATAAGGGGAATATCACAAGCGCCTGCACGCTTTCCACTGTGGAGATTGAAGAGCACCAGTCACTTTCTATGAACTGTTAACACAAGAGGACTGTTTGATTTTTGATCCATTGATTGAGGCTCGATTCACATCTATGCATTTTGCTTTTCAGCGTTTTTGCTGTGCTTTCCGCGTTTTTTTTTTTACCCCTATTTGCACGTTTTTTTTTTTTTTTTAATGTTTTTAACCACTTAAGGACCGGAAGGATTTCCAGCTTTAGGACCGGAGCCCTTTTTGCGATTCGGCACTGCGTCGCTTTAACTGACAATTGCGCGGTCGTGCGACGTTGTACCCAAACGAAATTTGCGTCCTTTTTTCCCACAAACAGAGCTTTCTTTTGGTTGTATTTGATCACCGCTGCGTCATTTCTGATCGCCGCTATAAACAAAAGAAGAGCGACAATTTTGCAAAAAAACCCAAATTTCTTACTTTTTCCTAAAATACAAATCCAAAAAAAAATATAAAAAAAACATTTTTTTTTCACAGTTTTTGGCCGATTTTATATTCTTCCTCATATTTGCGATAAAAAAAATCGCAATCGGCGTTTATTGATTGGTTTGCGCAAAAGTGGTCGAAAAAAAACCTAAACATAAAATCCTTTTTCATTCTTTAAACCCAAAAAAACGTTTTAACAGCGAGAAGAAAACAAATATCGCCGCTAGTCTTTACTGCGTCGCCACTAGTTTATGTTGGTTTTCTTTCGAGACAAACACCCTTTTTTCCTGCGTTTAAAGCAAACCCATGTTGCAGCGTGCTGGCGCGTTAACAGTCAATTTCGCTGCGTCACGGCTTAGCGTTTTTCCCGAGGCCAGGATTTCGACCTTTAGGAAGGCCAGGAATTCACCAAT
>BLSH010355349.1:315582-325610 GCA_018402905.1 Glandirana rugosa | reverse complement strand
AATAAGAGGCATGGAGGAGGAAAGATTAGAGGATCTGAATTTATTCTCTCTTGAGAAGAGGAGATTAAGGGCGGATATGATCAACATGTACAAGTATATAAGTGGTCCATATAGTGAACTTGGTGTTGAGTTATTTACTTTAAGGTCATCACAAAGGACAAGGGGGCACTCTTTACGTCTAGAGGAAAAAAGATTTCATCTACAAATATGGAAAGGTTTCTTCACAGTAAGAGCTGTGAAAATGTGGAATAGACTCCCTCCAGAGGTGGTTTTGGCCAGCACGGTTGATTGCTTTAAAAAAGGCATGGATTCTTTCCTTAATGTAAATAGTGTGTGTGTGTGTGTGTGTGTGTGTGTGTGTGTGTGTGTATAAATGTTTTTTGTTTTTTTTGGTTGAACTGGATGGACTTTTTTCAACCGGACTAACTATGTAACTATGAATTCTGCATGATTGTACATAGATGATCCTCCTTGATTCACATCAGTATATGAATTCTACATGATTGTATATAGATGTTCCTCCTTTGTGCACATCAGTATATGCATGCTACATGATAGTATATAGATGTTCCTCCTTTGTGCACATCAGTATATGAATTCTACATGATTGTATATAGATGTTCCTCCTTGGAGCACATCAGTATATGAATTCTACATGATTGTACATAGATGATCCTCCTTGGTTCACATCAGTATATGAATTCTACATGATTGTATATAGATGTTCCTCCTTGGAGCACATCAGTATATGAATTCTACATGATTGTATATAGATGATCCTTCTTGGTACACATCAGTATATGAATTCTACATGATTGTATGTAGATGATCCTCTTTGGTGCAATTATACATCCTTTCATCTAATTCTGTCACTCTGGTATATTTTACATTGATACATAACCATGTTACATTATTTGTGATTGCCTCTCCCAATGTACGCTGATCTTGTACTACGTTGTATGATTTTACCCATTCTGCTTTATAGTATATGGTTCTGCACCCTTTGCTGCATTATATCTGGCTCTGTGTTGATTACAGTTCTGGATCTGCCCCCCTAGGCTGCGCTGTAGCCGGCTCTGCCCCCCCTGTGCTCTGCCGTAGCCCACTCTCCCTCCCTAGGCTCGATCTGATCCAAATTTATAGTATCCACCACGTAGCTTCTCCATTGAATGGGATTCCATTGATCTTGCTAGTATGAATGCATGTAGGTACGTATCCAGCTGCATGAATATGTTGCTGTATCTGTCATGTTATTTCTGTCTGTGATGTGTATTCCACAGCACAGTGTCTTCCTTTCACTGATGAGCTTTAGATACTGTTTGCCTTGTACATGTTTATGTTGGGTTCACTGTACAGGTACATATGCCTGTCTATTGCTTATACCGGGGGGAGGCAGATCCTTTCTCCATTACGAAGACCCTCACCTCCATCCCATAATAGCACCGTGATGTCATCACTCTTCTGCACTCCTCGTAGTCACCATGACAACACAGTCTCAATCCTCAGCTGCACTATTTCTCCCTCTAATTGGCAGGAAAGCTGTGAGGGGGGTTATCCAAATAGCCTGCTGCTGCCATGTATGTGAAGACCACAGTACGCCATTCCTCCTCATCCAATCCCCCCGAATTCCGCCGGCTTTGCAGACCCCCCACACTGGTTGCAGTGCCTGTGTGGGCACCAGATAGCCCCCCCCCCAGACGTGCTGCTTTTTTCTCTTGTGCATTAATGGCCCACCTCTAATTTTTTACACGTATTACTGCTCTGAAATTCTGAATTACAAAGCAGACCTTCTGCCACTTGCCTATAGATCTCCTCCTCGTTCTATTAGACTTCTGAAAGAAGGCATCCTGCCTCCACTCAGTTGCACATTGCTGTTATTTCTTGGCAAACTGCGGCTGACTTCCCATTAGACCAGAAAATTAGCCAGCGCTCACCTTACAGCGAACATCAACAAGCTGTCAAGCTGCGAGTCACTGCATGTGCTAGTTAAGGGTTGGACAGATGAATGTTGGAATTCGGGAGCCACTCAGGCCAGCTGAAGACCCATGGAGAATAAAAGCTTCCACTGCTGGCAACTAAAATCCTCCATAAAGTTGTGTACTTGGTGTTTTTTTTTTTTTTTTTTTTACTACCTGCCCCCTAGGATTTTCTTGCTTTGCAACTAATTGGCTGAAATGGGCTACGCTACACCATCTATATTCAGCTTGAATGGAATTTGTCATACAGTGGGGAAAATAATTCTTTGATCCTCTGCAGATTTTGTAAGTTTGCCCACTTGCAAAGAATTGAAGGGTCTATAATTTTTATCATAGGTGTATTTTAAATGCTAGAGACAGAATATCAACCGAAAATCCAGAAAAAAACACATGAAACAAATCTTATAAATTGAGTTGCTGTTCAGTGAGAAATTAGAAGTATTTGATCCCCAAGCAAAGCATGACTTGGCACTTGGTGGGGAAACCCTTGTTGGCAAGCACAGAGGTAAGACGTTTCTTGTAGTTGGTTACCAGGTTTGTACACATCTCAGGAGGGATTGTGGTCCACTCTTATTTACAGATCTTCTCGAAATCCTTAAGGTTTCTTGGCTGTCACTTGGCAACTCAAAGTTTCAGCTCCCTCCATAAATTTTCTATAGGATTAATGTCTGGAGACTGGCTAGGCCACTCCATGACCTTAATGTGCTTTGGTTCATTGTCATGTTTGAAGACCCATCCACGATCCATCTTCAGTGTTCTGGCTGAGGGAAGAAGGTTCTCATCCAAGATTTTACAATACATGGCCCCGTCCATTGGCCCCTCAATGCGGCAAAGTTGGCCTGTACCTTTTAGCAGAGAAACCGCCCCAAAACATAATGTTTTCAGCTCCGGGCTTGACTGTAGGGATGGTGTTCTTGGGGTCATAGTCAGCATTTTTCTTGCACCAAACATGACGAGTCGAGTTTACTGCCAAAGAGCTCAATTTTGGTCTCCTCTGACCACAGCACTTTTTTCCCAATCCTTCTCTGAATCATTTAGATATTCATTGGCAAACTTCAGATGGGCCTGTACATGTGCTTTCTTGAGGAAGGGGACCTTGTGGGCACTGTAGGATTTCTATCCATAGCGGTGTATTGTGTTACCAATGGTTTGTTTGTTGACTGTGGTCCCAACTGCCCTACGATCATTCACAAGCTCCTCCTGTGTAGTTCTGGGATGGTCCCCCACTTTTTTCATGATCATTCTTACCCCATGGGGCAAATTCTTGCATGGAGCTCCAGACGGAGGGTGATAGTTCTTTTGTATTTTTTCCATTTGCCAATAATCGCTCCAACAGTTGTCTCCTTCTCACCAAGTTTCTTGCTGATGGTCTTGTAGCCCATTCCAGCCTTGTGCAGGTCTACAACCTTGTCCCTGACGTCCTTTGACAGCTCTTTGGTCTTGACCATGATGGTAAGGTTTGAGCCTACGTTCACACTACTGCGGGATTGAAATCCTGTGAGTTCAGCTGAACTCTCACAATTTAATTCCCGCATGTCAGTCCAACGATTTCAGCGATATCTTTTGCGGTTTCCTGCACAGATGTCTTGAAATCTCCCCTGAAATCGCCAAAAGTAGTACAGAAACTACTTTTGGTAATCTGTGCGGCATCTCACCGATTCGGATGGTGCCATTGCAGGCAAAAGCTGCCGATTTGGCATGCGATTTGACATGTCAGATTGCATGCCAAATTGCAACAGTGTGAACTTACTCTGAATGGAAGAAATCGATTCTGTGGACAGGTGTCTTTTATACAACTAACACGTTGTCATTAGGAACACCTTCATATATTGACAGGACTAATCTGTTTACCACATGAGCACATACTGTAGCCAGTCTGTGGGAGCCAGAATTATTGTTGGTTGGTAGGGGATCAAATCCTTATTTTACTCACTGAACTGCAACTCCATTTATAACATTTGTATCACATCATGTGTTTTCTTTCCTGGATTGTTGGTTGATATTCTGTCTCTATCATTTAAAAATCTGCAGCTGATCAAATAATTAATTTCCCCACTCTTACAATTTAACCTGAACACCAGGCAGATATAGAAATACACAACTTTATTAAAGTATATACTCGAGTATAAGCGGACCCGAATATAAGCACATACCACAAAAAACTGGGAAAACGTATTGACTCAACTATAAGCCTAGGGTGGGAAATGCAGCAGCTACTGGTAAATTTAAAAAATAAAGGTATTGTAGCCATTATACAGGGGACAGTGGCTCGGCCATTACACAGGTATTGTAGCCATTACACAGGTATTGTAGCCATTACACAGGGACATGGAGCCATTGGACAGGGACTCAGCTATTACACAGGGACAGGGAGCCATTACACAGGGACAAGGACTCAGCCATTACACAGGGACATGGAGCCATTACACAGAGGACAGGGACTCAGCCATTACACAGCAGCACTGTACCTTCGAGTCCTCTCCTCTTCCTCTCTGGACCTGCCCACAGCACATTGACAAGCCAATCACTGGCAGTCACTGGCTCAGGGCAGAGAAGAGTGGGAAAAGAAGAGCGGCCGCATCCGTCATTCATCTGACAAGGATGCGGTGCGCCCCAGGTACACATAGAAGCGGGCAGGTTCTTGCCCAGTACAGCGCGGACAACACAGAGGCTGCCGACGTGCAGGAGAAAGGAAGAGCGGTGATATCAGCAATCATCGGACCACCCACAGTGGCTGCAGGTGCCCGCAGATGAGCGGGAGGGACCAGAAAACACTCGCACTGCATCGGAGAACAGGTAAGTGGGACCCGTGGGGGACTTTTTCCGCCTAAAAAAAGTGCTGAAAAACTCGGCTTATACTCGAGTATATACGGTAGTATTAAACCCAGAATCGAAATGTAATATAGTGCACGTTATCAACCTTTAAATGTGATGGCTGCCTTGGTTTTTCCTTTTTTTTTCTCTTTTGGCTTTTCCTTTTTTTTTCTTTTTTCAAATATAATTTTTATTTAGAGAAGGGAGTCAGGGAGGAAAAAGCTCAGGTATATCACATGAAACATCCTACAGTAGTTTTGATTCCATATTTCAAGTTCAAAGATATACACAACATTTCTTATCGTTAATATTCCCTTAAACCCCCTGGGTGGGGGGGATCGAAAACAGTTTGCAATGTGTAAATATAGTAGAGGTTCTAACTGCCCCCTTCCTTCAATTTTATGATTTCGGGGAGCATCCTAAAAAGAGAGAGATAAGATTAGTGATGACAGAAAAGTTGGAGGAGACTGAGGTAGTTGTAGGAGAGAAAAGAGAGCGGGGGAGGGGAAGTGGGGTGGAGGGACATACAAGACCTGGGCGTCGGCGGACCCCACATCTCACCACAGCACTGTGCATACACGGCTACACTCCCATCATGCACTAATTAGGGATAATCCCTCGTCAGACAGTATAAACATATTCCATAGTCTCCATGTCTTAGAGTAATTCTCATGTTTTGTGCTGAAAGGATCAGATCCTCCATTTTGTTTCCTCTATTTTACTTATCCAGCGGCCAACAGTAGGGGGAGTCTGCTTCTTCCACAGTGCGGGGATACAGGATTTAGCTACATTCAGCAAATGGCGCATTATAGATTTGCGGTAAACTTTTGTTAGGCTGGTGGAAACGTGCAGTAAGAAAAACGCTGGCTCGTCCGGGATAACGTGTTCTGTAAAGTTTTGTGCTACGGTACGCACCGTGTTCCAGAAATGTGTTCGTTTAGGGCAGTACCAGAAGATATGAAGCAGCGTGGCATCAGGCATCTCCAGCATCGGTCTGAAGTATCAGGATAAAAAATGTTCAGTCTCTGAGGTGTATGATACCATATAGTAAGGATTTTATAATTGGTTTCCTGGAGTTTAGTGCATGTAGATGACTTTAGTGAGAATTGTAGGATGTTTTATTGCTGAAAGGGTGTGAAGGTACATCGTAGATCCTCTTCCCATTTTCGTAGAAATGGAAGAAGGGACTGTTCCGTCGTGTGTTGACCAAGGAGTATGTCTGAAATACTTGCGTCAATTGGCCCTCGTCCGAACAATACTACTCAAAAGTTGTTAAGTTACGAGCGTAGCGTTGCGGGTCAGGGATGGAATGCAAGAAGTGGTGCAATAGTATAGCATCCCAAAAGCAAATCTGATAATGGCCTGGCGTTTTTAGTCAGTGTGGATATGGAAGGCCATCGGTCTGTCTCTGCAAAGTGGGAGGCTCGAGTCTGCCCCTCTTGTAGAAGGGCCTGAAAAGGGTTCCTTCCTATTCCTGGTGGAAATGCTGGGTTACCTAAAATAGGGAATAGTGGAGAGTCTTGTGTAGAGAGAGACATAGGGAAGAGAATTCGCTGGCATATCCATAGTGTAGTACCTACTGAAGGGTGTGCCGCCTTCCGTTATTTTACATACTGACCCAGCCAGTAACAGACTTCGGCCCCTTTCTCACGGGGCAGACTCCGTTTTGATCAGCAAGGGACCTTTTTGCTGGTTCCCTGCTGATCGGAGCGGACCGATCCCCCTGCTGATTACAGCTAAGCGGATAGATGGACGCTTTATTAGGTACACCGGTTGGTGGCTTCGTAACACAGAGGCTACAATGCACAAGGTTGTTGGTCTGATGAGTCTTGCTTTCAGCTGCAACATTGAGATGGTAGGGTTAGAATTTTGTGTACAGATGATGTAAAGAACATGGAAGCATGGATCCATCCTGTCTTGTATCAACGGTTCAGGCAGGTGGTGGTGGTGCAATGGTGTGGGGGATATTATCTTGGCACACTTTAGGCTCCTTAGTATCAATTGAGCATTGTTTAAACGCCACAGCCTACCTGAGTATTGTTGCTGACCATGTCCATCCCTTTATGACTGCAGTGTCCCCATCTTCTGATGGCTCCTTCCAGCAGGATAATGCGCCATGCCACAAAGCTCCAATCATCTCACCACTGGACAATGAGGTCACTGCACTCCAATGACCTCCACAGTCACCAAAGCTCATCCAATAGAGCAACGTTGTCTACGAGTAACCTCTGAGTTTGAATAAGGCCTTGATGGGCTGAAACGCGGTAGTGTTGGCTCTGTTTGGAACGTGTGTACTCCTTGGGCGAAACCGAAACCTTTTATTCATCCTCACCTGGTTGCTGACTTTATCTACATCTACAAGTGTTTCATTTTCTACCTTACTATAGAGATGTTTTGGCTGGAGTTTGGCTTTAATGCACTTGCACACACCTTGGGTGCCACCCAACTCCTGACTACTGTATACAGTATGTAGTTCATGACTTGTGGGAGCCAAGAGCTGATCCCCACACAGCTTTGTGTGTATTCTTCTACTTGCCCTCACAACGTTTGGAGATCTCTATGCTTTGAATATTGTGTGATGGGCTGTTGCATTTGCAATTTGGGACACCTTTGTTTAATATTCCAAACTAGGAAATACAATGTCCTATAATGCAAGCTTAGCTTTACCGCCTTTCTTTTTTACCTTTTAACTTGGCCTAGAGTCATTCTTTCCCTTAACACTGTCAGCCATGTGAGTTATGTGCCTGTCGATGACAGTCGCTTGTCATGCAGCCATAACCCCATGCCTGTCACCCCTCAGGCCTGAAGTGATGCCTCTAAAAATGGCTCCTTTTCTGGGCCCTGTCAGGAGGAGTGATGCCAGATTGACAAGCTCTGTCCCAACCTAGTGGAAATCTCCGACTATTGAAGTCTGGGAACAGCAGAAATGTGCCTGTCGCTCTCCCATAAAAGAACACTTGCTGCTTTTAAAAAGGCAGTAAAGGTTTTTCTTAGCTTGCATGTGTAAAGGAAAAACAAAAATAGGCATTTGTTGTCAGCGCTTATTGCTGAGGTGCAATGTCTGGAGCCGTGATATTTTAGCCGCTTAAGTCATTAGAATTCTTGCATAGTCTGCTTCTAGAATGCCTGTGTGTCTGTGTGTATATTTTAGAGATCCACCAAAATTTTGGCGGCCAAAAATGGTTATTGGCATTTTGCAATGTGCTGATGGCGCTGCAAATGCATGAGATTTTACCACAATTTTACTAGAGATTCACCGAAATTTCAGCCACTGAAACATTTCGGCCGAAAATTGTGTTATCGGTGGATAAGAGAAAAAGGTGCCGATAATGGCACTGAAAACACACCGCGATTTTACTGCGAATTTGGGCGCTTTTGATGCCAATTTGCGGCTATTTTCCCACAATTTTACTATGAATTTGCATTGATTTTTGGCAGATTTTACCATGATTTACTGTGTTTATGGTGTGTTTTTTCATATGACTCAGAAACCACATCAGAAACGTAACATGGGTGTGTTAATGCGTTCTTGCTGCGTTTCCAATGCATTTGAATTGGGAGGTGAATTTTTTGTGCTAAAGGTGCCAATAACGGCTGACAATATATTTAAATTCATAATATTAATTAAAAAGTTGAATATAATACAATTTTCTATCTATTTATATCTAATTTTAAAAACTGTTATTTTCGGCTTTGGCCAAGTACATCCTGAATTTTTGGTTTTGGCAGCAAAATTTCTATTTGGTGCACCTCTAATTTATATAGTGTGTGTATATTTTATTGTTTTTCTGCACGTTATAAATACTAATGAACACTAGTCTAAAATCATTGCGTTTTCTAGTCATTGATATTGCCCAGCTGACCCAACTAATTTTCTAGGGGCAAAAGCTACAGCTTGCATATCTCTGATCCGACCTCCTGCCAAAGGATTTTCTTTTTAAATGCAGCTCAGCCAGCCTTGTGATCCAGGCAGCCCTGCTGTAGCATAGCCACCTTTTTTGTAAATTTATGTGGCACTTGCATGCTATTTGGACTTTGAGTGGGCGATGTGATGATGCCGATTTTTCTTCTCCATCCCCCTTCCTTTTTAAATAAAAATTTTTTTTTCTCAGTTTATTCAACAAATTCGGGTAATAGTGACGATATGCAAAGTCCAGTGGTAGATCATTTCACATCTGATGGGTTCCAAAGCAATAGCGACCAATTGCAACATCCTCACTGCTTTGTGCTTTATGCCTTTTTTTTGATTTGTGTTTTTTTTCTTCTTTTGGATGATCAGTATGTTGATGACGTTGGTGGTTTGTATGTATGGGGGAAGCGGATTGCTTTAACAGTAGAAGACCTGGAAGGGTGGGTGGGGGCCTCTTTGTCTGCAGCCTCAATAGGTTTTGGTTGAACGTTGGGTCAGTGTGAGAATGGATGAGAGGAAGTCGGACATATGAATGGCCAGGAGTTCTGCCCATGGCTTGCAGAGAATGTGGGTAATTGCTGATGCATTTACTGCACTCCCTGGCAGTGATGTGATTATTCTTCCCTTTTGCATACTTAAATGTTATGTCTGTATTTCCTTCATCGCACTACTGACCCTCTTCATGGCTACAGCTGTGACCTTTCTGTATACCATGCTGGGGAGATTCTTCATCGCTCAGTGTAGCAGAGCCTATTAGTAATGCTTCTTCTTACCATCACAGGATTGACATAAGATCTTCTGCTTTGATGGATTTTTGGCTCACTGGGGGAGATTCACTAAATTTGGAGAGTGAAAAATCTGGTGCAGCTCTGCATAGAAACCAATCAGCTTCCAGGTTTTATTGTGAAAGCTTAAAGTGCTTAAAATGCAAGTTTTTTTTTTTGTTTTTTTTTAACCACTTCAGCCCCGGAAGGATTTCACACTTTAGGACCAGAGCCCTTTTTGCGATTCGGCACTGCGTCGCTTTAACTGACAATTGCACGGTCATGCGACGTTGACTACTTTTTTTACAAAAAAAACATAAAATAAAAAAAAAACCTAAACATAAAATCGTTTTTCATTCTTTAAACCCAAAAAAACGTTTTAACAACGAGAAGAAAACAAATATCGCCACTAGTCTTTTCTGCGTCACTACTAGTTTATGGTGGTTTTCTTTCGAGATAAACACCCTTTTTTTCCTGCGTTTAAAGCAAACCCATGTTGCAGCGTACTGGCACGTTAACAGTCAATTTCGCTGCGTCACGGCTTAGCGTTTTTCCCGAGACCAG
>BLSH010355349.1:281743-301385 GCA_018402905.1 Glandirana rugosa | reverse complement strand
TGTGTATAAGAGACAGCTCTTGTCCCCATCAACATGGGGACAAGGTGCTTTGGGGTGGGGGGCGCAGTGCCCCCCCTGCCCCAAAGCACCCATACTCCCAATGTTGAGGGCATGCGGCCTGGTACGGTCCAGGAGGGGGGGGCCGCTTGCTCGTCCCCACCCCCTTTCCTGGCCTGCCAGGCTGCGTGCTCGGATAAGGGTCTGGTATGGATTTTGGGGGGACCCTACGCCGTTTTTTTTCGGCGTGGGGGCTCCTCTTAAAATCCCTGCCAGATCGAAGAGCCTGGTATGCTCTGGGGGGGGGGGGACCCCACGCAAATTTTTTTGCGGGGGTTCCCCTTTAAGACACGGCACACAAGTCGCGCCGCAAGTCGGATCGCCGCGATCCGACTTCTGGTGCGGCTTCTATTCAAATCAATGGGCTCCCATAGGGAACCATTGATTTTGAATAGAGGCAGAAAACGCCGCAAAAAGCTGGCGTGAAAAAACGTCCATTGACGTCAATGCAAAACGCCAAGCAAAACGTCAGTTTTTTCTCCTGACGTCAGGCCCGGCGTTTTGCTTATTTTTCTGCAAACGCCCGTGTGTATGAGGCCTAATAAGCGAAGAAGTATAACAGGTGAGAAAAAAAATGCTACAACCATACTGAAAAATAAAAGCTAAATCTTTTAATGCGACCTTCAATATATGCTTAGGGGTCCCAGCTCAGGCTACAGAAGTCCAATAGATTGGATGCCGCTGGCCACTGGGGGTGCAGGCTGGGGAGAGGTTCTTCCAGACCCAAAACACACTGTAGAGATGACCTGGCTGTCATGCACCTCACTCGGTCCGAGTGGTTAGCAAGTAAAAGCAGCCTCACCTTGATACTTTAAAGCCACCCCTCAACACATTTTACCCTGCCCCCCGAGGGTTAATCATGGAGGAGAGGGTCTTTTGGTGGCAGAAGAAAAAATATATGTAATTTGCCCTGCCACCAAAAGACCCTCATCTCCATGATTAAGCCCCGGGAACGGGGCGAAACACGCTAGGGGTGTGGCCTGGATGTATTAAGCTGAGGCTGCTTTTACTTGCGAACCACTCGGACTGGGGTGAGGTGTGCGGCGGCCTGGTCATCTCTCCTCATCTCTTAATCTTTTAATGTTCGCAGTCATTTCCTCTTTGATTCAACCCTGGAAAAAAATGAGTGATCGTAAAATTGGTAATGTATTTTGAGCTTACAATTTTTAGCCTGTAGTAATTAGTAACACTGAACTCTGCTTGTTCATGTGTTCTGTTATGTTGGGAAAAAAAATTGCCACTTTTCTAAGTAGTTTTCGTAACTCTGAGTGTCATGAACCATATCAAAGCATTTATAGTCATCCAGTTATCTCGGTGACCATACAATGTGTCAACGTAGAGGGTGACTGTCCAAGAATGAGGGGGGGGGGGGCAGCTGTGAGAGTCTGGAAAACCTTCCTGTTCTAATTCATAATCTATACATTTCTCATTATGTTGCTTTTCTGCTCCATTAGGACACCAAGAATAAAGAGCAATACACAGTACTTCTAGGTATGAAGAAACCTAGAACCTCCCTTACTCCCAATTGACAAAGCTTGTCCTTGTTAGTCGTCCAGTCACCTCTTGGTGTCCAATGGGGGTGGGGAGGAAGAAATGTCCCTTTGCAAGACTCAAGTTGCTACTAAGAGCTTGAAGCAATTGCCTAGGGCACACATGTCAAACACCAGGCCCGCGGGCCAAATCCGGCCCACCGGGCTTGCCATGTGGCCTTCGCACCCAGTTTTGCAGGTGGAACTCCATTACGACACCTCCGACCCTGACCCTCTGCTCCCACTCCCCACTATCACTTGTAAAAACAGAAGCCCTGTGTTTTACTATGACAGATTTGTTCTCTGCGGCTCCCAGATCTAACAGATCTCTGTATGCACTCGTGGTGGGACAAGGCGAGGACAGACCTCCACAATATGAGAGACAGAATGATTTCCCTGCGAGGCAGATCTGCCTACACAGGGAGGTACTTGAGCTGGGTCAGGTAGACAAGAGACATGAGTAGAAGCTTGGGGGGGGGGGGGGGCATTATTTCACACCCTGTACGTAACTCACCCCTGAACCCTGCACTCTGTACATAGCACACCCCTAAACCCTGCACCCTGTACATAGCACACCCCTAAACTCCGCATTCTGCACATGGCACACCCCTAAACTCCACATTTTGCACAAACCTAGATTTACTGTATATATGCAGACCTAAAAAAGCAAAATGGGCAGACTCGATGGACTACTCCAATCTTTTTTTTCTGCCATCACTTTTCTGTGTTTCTGCAGTGGGTATAAAAAAATCAATCACTCCCCTTTTAAAGTAATCACAGTTGCTTTGCAGCCTGAAATGAAGACACACATATTTTTGTTTTACCCAGCTGTAGTTACTTAACATCCAAGTGGAAGACAGAACACCAACATGTCAGAAAAAAATTCAAAAAGCGAATCACTGATTTGAAAAAAGATCACCCCTCATGTCAGTATTTTGTTGAACCACATTTTCCTTTAATTACAGCCTATAGTCTGTTGGGATGTCTCTGCTAACTTTGCACAACTACACTTTGCAATATTTGGCCACTCTTCTTCGCAGAACTGCTCAAGTTCATTTAGATTTGATGGTGATCGTTTTTGGACAGCAGTCTTGAAGTAATTTCACAGATTTTCAATGGGGTTTAAGTCTGGGCTCTGACTAGGCCATGGAAGGACATTCACCTTTTTCTCCTGCAACCACTGTGTGGTCATTTTTGCTGTGTGCTTTGGGTCATTGTCATGTTGGAAGGTAAACCTTCTTCCCATTGACCACTTTCTGGCAGAGGGCAGGATATTTTCTTTAAGAATTTGATGGTATTTTGCCCCATCCATTTTTCCTTCTATCCTGACAAGTGCACCAGTCCCTGCTGCAGAGAAACACCCCCATAACATATTACCACCTCCATGCTTTACTGTAGAAATGGTGTTATTTGGATGGTGAGCTGTATTGGATTTCCGCCAGACATATCGTTTGGTGTTGAGGCCAATTTTAGTCTCATCTGGCCAGAACACCTTTTTTTTTTTTTTTTTTTCTATGTGGCCTCAATCTTCAAGGTGCGTCTTGGCAAAGGCCAGTCCTGACTCTGTGGCCTTTCTTGAGGAATGGCTTTTTTTCTTGCAATCCTCCCATACAAGCCACATTTGTGGAGAATTTGTGATCTTGTTGTCACATGCACACACTTTGTCATAAATTCCTGCAACTACAACACTTGGTAGCCTCTCTGACAAGTTTCCTCCTGGCTCTTTCATCCAGTTTGGAGTGACGTCCTGATCCAGGGAGGATCTGTGTTGAACCAAATATCTTCCACTTCTTAATAAAAGACTTCACTGTGCTTCTAGGCACTGATAAAGGCTTTGAAATATTTTTTCGTATCCATCTCCTTGTGCCTGTCCAACTTAATCCCGAAGATCTTTTGAAAGTTCCTTGCCACCCATAGTTGATTGCAGCCTGGGTTCACATTGGCGCAGGAATGAAATGGTGTGAGTTCAGCTGAACTCGCACCATTTCCTTCCCATGTGTCAGTCCCAATTTCAGCTGCGATTTCAGAGACATCTGTGCGGGTTTGTGCACAGATTTCAATGGAAATCGCACCTGAAATCGCCAAAAGTAGTACAAAAACTACTTTTGGAAATCGGTGCGGCAACGCAAGTGCAGCATCGCACCGATTAGAACGGTGCCATTGCCGCTGATTTGACATGTCAAATCGCATGCCAAAACGCACCAATGTGAACCAGGGCTCAGTTGCACTATCCGGTACTGACATGGTCCAGGAAAGCTCTTTTCATGCTGAGCTAATCAAAATGACCACAGCTGATCACAGTTGAATGTCAGATGGCTCTGTGTGCCATTGAGAAGGTGATTAGCTACACCTGATTGAGTTTACCAGTCATTTTTAGGAGGGGTGATCCTTTTTCCCATCTCAACGATTTTGGTTTTTTCATTTTTTCTGGCATGGTGTTCTTTCTTTTACTTGGATGTTATAAGTTGCACTTTGTAAATACAGCTGGATAAAACAAAAACTGTATCTGTCAGGTAATTGCTTGAGTCCTTCTCTAGCAGAATTTGGCCCTGCTAAATCTTCTCATATATCATAAACTCACATCAACAAGTCTGATTTTTAGCTGGTCTCTTCTAAAGAACCAGTCTCAGACGTTGTGGATGAAGAAGTCTAAGACTGACTTATTTTAGGTTCCCTAAGAAGCAAATGATACTTGGCTCAGGATAATTTGTCTGTTATCTGTAAGAAACCCTTGCCGGCCTTTTCACCCGGACAATTAACGTGTTTCCTCCCCTCTAATTCAGTCCAGCTGTGTGGGTGAAAAGGAGACCATCGTGGGGTCAGGAGTCAGCCCCAGTGGGTGGAAGTGTCAGGTTGTCCTGAAAACAAGATGGCCTCCACCCCTGACAGAGAATAAGCCTGCTGTCAGGTATTCCGTCTCCCAGAATAACAGAAGTCAGCGGGAGGGAAAAAATTGAGAATCTCAGTTTCCAGATCTCAGGATTAGCAAGCCGCTTGGTGTTACTGATGGCTTAGAAAGTCTTTAGCACATGGCTGTAGATGCTGTGAGATTACATTGATGCTTTCATGAGAAGCGAGCTAAACCACTTTTCAGTTGCCTCTTTACTAATCTAATGCTTTTAAGTGAGTCTCTGCTGGCTTGTGCCCAGTATGGACCACTTCCATCCCCAAAGGCCTACAGATTTGGTAATCTAGTTACATTCTATTTTATGAAATGACAATAGTAAAGAAAGCTCACATTCTGTTTAAGTTGTCAGCTTTCTGCAGAGCAGCCATTTTGTATACCATACCACTTTATTTCTGTAGTATTGCCCATTCACGAGAAATTAGGGCATATGTGACTAAATGACTACATTTAAATAGGTCTTTATATTTTTCTGTAATGGTAAACCATGCTGTTCCTCTTGCTATCCCATCTAACAGCAACTGTGCATAAGACTGTTGTGAGCTTTTTATGGCTTGCTCTTATGTCCCCGTTCTCCAATAATCCCTAGATTGTGACTAGAACTCCATAGTTGTGTGACTACTGTGTGAGATCACCTAATGCACTGTGCCTCTGACTAATAAACCTATTGAGATTGGGTGATGTCATCTCTGTGCTGCTTGCTGGAGAGTAATTGCGCTGTAGACCTCTCCCTGCTTCTGGCATTTATAAGCATATGAGTGTAAACTAATTCTATTGGCTATAAAATTCATTTATTCTAGCCGCTAGAACAAACTTGCATACGCACATTTGTGTAAATTATGCTCATAAGCCCCTCTCTAAATGCAACCTTGGGGCTGTTTTTTTTTTTTTTTTTTGTGTGCCCCTGAACACTGCACACAAATGCGCACCTAAACACTTGCATGTGCATTTCCACATTAAATAACTCGCAGCTGACTGAGTTCATGGGCATAAGATAAAAAAACTCCAGAAGCCCCTGGCAGCGCCATTTTATTTGCCCATGTGCATGAGTCCAAAAGACCATTGTCTGAAAGGAGGAGTCCGAAAAGGGGAAATGGGGTGAAGGATCTGAAAGATGCTTGCACTGCAAGAGAACGTTTTTTGGTGGGTGGAAGATTCTAAGAAGTGTCTCAACATTTGTGCTGGCCCAAAAAAACTATTGATGGGAATAGAATGGAGGTAATGGGGAAGTTGGAACTGACGCCAGTTGTTGGACCAAGCTGGGTCATGAGATGAGTGGGAGCAAAAACCATCTTAAGTGGAGAGTCTGAGAGAACTGTTCAAACCAGGTTAAGAAAAAGTTCAGAGTATCTTGAAAGGAAGGCTGGGATACCCAGGTCTGGGGTTAATGGAGAGTGGATTGAAGAAATCTTGGAGGAATGGAATAGCTTGAAGGCTACTGCATAAATGGGACCAATTTTAATTAGAGGATGGTGTTTGAGTTCTGGTGGAAGTTGGTCAGCTATCCAAGGTAGGCTCTGTAGAGGGAAAGGAGTAATTTTCTACTCCCGTCTAACCCTTGGTTTATGAGAGTGTGAGGTATGCCAGTCCAGAATCGGGTTGCTTGTAATACCTGTGGGGTCTGGAAATCCTGTTATATCTCTGTGCTTAGGTTAAAGATCAGAACCCTAAAGCAGATCTTCACTGGATCTGAGCACCACAAACCAAAAGCACTAGTTTATTCATTTTTAATACTTAAAGTAAACTCCCCCATCCATCCTGGGGCTGGTTTCTATGCAGAGTCCAGTGTGGTTTCCATTCAGGGGTTCAGGGGTGAATTTGATACTTAAATCGCACCTGAACCGGGCTGAAAAATGCACAGGAACCTGTTTTACTTTGCACCTCAAGTGGCACGCGTATATGTAAATTGGCTCCCTCAAAGCCGATCTGGTTCACATGTTATACGAATAGGATGCACTTCAAAAAGTATTAAATTTGCATGCATCCGAAGCCTAGTACACATGGGCCGAATGCCGGGCGGCATGGGCCGGTTCAATAGAAACAGGCCGACATTCAGCCCATGTGTACTGGAGTCAATCCAACAGTAGCCCGAGGGGCATGACCAAAGGCAACTGGCTCCTGATCAGAGCTCTCAGCCAATGACCAGAGTGTTCTCCCCTTTTAGAACACAATAGAACAGCGGGGGGGGGGTCACTGTACTAACATTGGATAGTTAGTACAGCGGCTGCTCTTGAGCTGCCAGGGTTTTTTTTTTTTTTGGGGGGGGGGGGGGGCCTGAACACAAAAAACTACTAGTGTGTACGGAGCCTAATACTTGTTTTCTTTTGGCCCACAGTAAAGGTAGGCAAGCTAAAACATAGGTTCCTCTAGTATAGTATTGTGGAGATATGACGAATGGTAATGTTTGGAAGAGGTAGGTTAGTCTAGGCAGGCTGGTCGTTTTAAGTATAGCTTACTATTGTGGCCAAACCAAAATCAACATACCTTGGTGCCATTTGATGAGATCACTTTTAGCAGATAGGAGGTGAGATTTAAAGTGGATTTCAAAGAGCTTTTGAAGGTTGCTTGCAATATCTTTGACGCAAAAGCTTTCCATGTCCCTAAGAAGAAAAAATAATCTTGTACTATGCCCTTGTTTTTGTGTCGGCCTGAAGGCCAAATGCCAGACAACCTTTGTTAAACAGTTTGTACAAATAAAGGCGTCAAAGTCCAGACCACAAGGTGAGGTTGGTTAACTAGCCACATGTTTAGGAAGTATTGGAACCGGACAGTGGACAGGTCAGTAAGAAGGAGATGCAGTACAGGAAGATCTGCCTATAAAAGTCTATGGATTACTCGATAAGGCTTTGGGACAGGGTTTAGTCTTCAAAAGAGGCTGAAAAAAATGGTTTTATTGCTGTTTTTTTTTTTTTTTTTTTCCCCCACGGCTTCTATAAAATACCCATCCTTTCAGTCAAATCATTGATTGATTTTAGGCCTGTTTAGACTTTTCACTGTTTACTAGAAAAAAAAGTCTAAATGTACGCCAAAAAGTACTCGCTCTGCTTACTTTATCTGCTTCTTTTGATTACAAAAAATGGTTTAAGTGTCTTTGCAGGTAAGGCTTCATGCACAGAGGACGTTAAAAAAACATCAGTAGCTTATCAGTGATTTTTTTTTTTTCAGCTTTTACCAGCGTTAAATCACCACGTTTTTGGGTGTTTTTTTTTTAAAGGGCCAGCGTTTTTTTGTTTTCCTCAATTGATCTAAAGCGTCCAAAAACGTTGGTGATCGACGTTCAGCAGCGTTTTTGAGCGTTTGAACGTTTTTACAGCTGAAAAACGTCTCTCAGAACCCTCTGGTCTTGGGGTTTTTTTTTACAGCTCAAAAATGTCACTGCTAAAACCAGTTGATAACAGCCTGTGTGTGCATGAACACCTAGGATAACATGATGGAGGGTTTATTGACTGTAGAAAAAAAAATGACAGCAGCTGTAAAACAGTCAAAAATGTGTGCATGAGGCCTAAATGGAAGGTCTACTTTATTCGATCAGGGCCCCCTCCCCTTGTAAAAAACCTCTATGGCTTATAAGGGCAAAAATGTAGATGCAAGGAAAAATATGTACTTGATAAGCTCCTGCCTTCCGCCTGAGGGGCCTAGGTGAGGGTGACATCAGTCCTTTTCATGGTGAGATCCTGGGAACGAGAGTCCCAAATCTCATGGGAGGACGATCTTCCGATGGACTGGAGTGTCCTCACATGATTTGGGGTACTAATCGTTCCCCAGGAATCTTGCTGAAAAAGATGGTGATGTTGTGCCTTTGTGATGCAAAAGACGAGGGTCAGGCAAGTATTTACTCATAAACCTCATAAACTGTAGGGGGGGGGAGCTCTGATCTAATAAGGGGATCATTCATTTTACTGCAAGGTCTGCTTCAACCAACAGGCTGCAATGAGGAGAATCTGTCGTGTTGCCCAGGGCATTCCCAGCCCTATAATTTGTGGCACTTCCCTGCTGCTTTGTTCTCCTGTTCCAGATCCCTGCCACTAATCCTGGTGTGTGCAAAGTGACAGATTCTCTTTAAGGCTTTTTATGCATAAAGGAAAATGAACTGCATTTTTGTTCTTCCATAGGAATGAAAAAGGGTAAAGAAAAGATGTAGTAATAGTCTGATTAGCTGCACCAATGATCTTCTCTCTCTTGAGGAGCTACAGTGGCTGAAGAATCTTCTGCATCTGACACATTTTCTAGTTGGATGCCTGGTCCACTGCTGAACGTTGTTTATGTTTGAACGTTTGTCAGCCCCTACATTACTATTTTGTCCTGTAATGGAATAGGGGTCCGTGCCTGAAACCATAGAGCAGAGGGGAAAGCCGACCATAGACGCATCAAATCTTGACCGGTTCAGCAGGGAATGGTCAAGATTTGATCCATCTATGGGCAGGCTGGTTGTACTGAAGTCAATCCTTTGACTTCAGTACAACCAGCCTGTCTGAATTTTTTGCATGCGATTACTGCCGGCAGCTATAGCCTCCAGCAGTAGTAGACATTGTGTTCTGCTGAAGGCTCCCCGCAGGCAGAATACAGTACATTAGCTCTGCGTAAGGGGTTCCCCCTTCAACACTGACTGTGTTAATAGGGGAATAGAGTGATTTTCTTCCGTGATCCATGGTTGCAGGAAAGAAAATCACATCATCTATGGCTTGCCAAAGTGCCAGGTGCAAAAGATTTCTCAGTAAACTTGGCTCTTCAAGAGAACAAAGATCGGTAGTGTCAGTGGCAGGACAGGTAACTATTAAGCTTTATTTTTAAGATTTTTAGCCTATTGAGTCTCTTTAAATTTTGGAAGCATTGTCTAATGAATCGCATGAAATATTAGGCAGTATTCATTTCAAGTGCAATTCCTGCAGCCGTGCTTTCTGTAAGCCTGCATTCACACAGGGGCAATCCAACTGCGGACTTTGCTAGGCGACTTTCATCGTGACTTTCAGTGAGACTTCATGCTAGGCGACTTTGCCTGTGGCCAATCAGAGCAGGGAGGGAGGGGGTTGTCCTGGAAAAAATTTTCTTTAAACTGTAAAGTCGCTTCCATGTTAGATGGGGGTTCTGACTTGGAGGCGACTTCTATTGAATTCTATGAGCACAAGTCGGATATGTCGCCTTGAAGTAGTACAGGAACCTTTTCTGAAGTCTGAGAGACTTAAGTAGCATACATTAAGAGGGCTCCCATTCACTTCAATGGGATTTCAGATGTCAAGCGACTTGGGGCGAGGCAAGTCGGAGCGCAAGTCGCCCCGTGTGAATGGGCTCTTAAATGCCACGTGCAATGTCAGTGTATGCAGTGTTTGTAAACCCAATCGCTAACATCAGATGTCATTTTAAATGTAAATCAACTTCAAAAGTCATGTTCAAGTTTTTCAAATCTACAGTTTTCATAAAAGAATACGTAGTCATGTCCTTGTTTAGGCACTTCTTTCTCCCAGTAGCTCTGCCCCTTTCTCTAAATTGCTGGGTGTGTTGTCATTGTGGTACATGTGACACTTATTGAACGGACATGTTCCACCATAGTCACCATCAGGAAATCCACCATAAACAATGCTGTGCAGCTGCCACTGGGCAGGAAGTGGCAGCAAAGAGGCTGGATAAGATAAGCGGCTCTAAGATGCAACAAAGGATGAAAAAAAAATTACCTGTTTCTAAAAGCAATACATGGTAGTTGTTTCGTATACCAAGCTTCAGCAAACTAAGTCACCTAGGTTTAGGTCTACTTTTTACATAATTTGTGATATGACTTTAAGGCTTCTATTTTCATTCTAAATGTGTTATTTTATTCAATGTATAGAAATGTATAGATTGGTGGTTGGATGTTTTCTCCTTTTTTACATCTTGGTGATGCTGATCTCCTGCAGCCTCCTTTGCTGCCATACATTACTGCTACTATTATTACTACTACTCCTGCTACACACACTTGCTCCAGCAGTTGCTGCACCTCATTTTACAGGGTGGCCATTCTAATGTTGACTATCCTGTCTGTCCCCTTGAACGTCCACAGCTCCAGAGTGGGACTCCCCTGGCAATCACCATTTGGAAATATTGTCATATCTAGTCTTCGCTGATTTGTAATTAAAAGAGCCCCTTTGGCATTTTTTTTAGGTTGGAATTACTCTATGTATTACCAGATACTATTAGGTATGCTACATGCCTGATGTCTTACCTTTACAGATACTATACATGCATCTACTCCTGAAGAAGTGAATAAAGAGTAACAAAACATGTCAAATTTTTGGATGCAACTTTTGTTTTAATCATGTATTGACAGTTTGATTGTATATAGTCAACATATTTAATTATGTATGAAATGTATTAAAGTGGATGTAAACCCACATCCCACCCAGTATAAACGAATGACACAGTATTAATGTATATATACATGCAAGCCTCCTGCATCTATCCCTATCTTGCAAATGTGCTTCCTGTAAGCACTAGCAGCTCTGTAAAACTCTGAAATCAGAGGGTGTCTGTGTTTGCTGGAGTTTGGTGGGTGGAGTTGTGATGTCACAAGCCTCCCCACCCACCTCTATACTTGGACATTGAGGAGGGAGTGTAAAACTTTCTCTGCTGTGTGAAGGAGATGAGCAAATTGCTTGTCACTCACTCAGAGCAAGGGGGGGTGGACTGTGTATTTATCTGTTAGTTGGACTTTCTCTTCCTGAGAAAAGATAAGCTCATTACTCACAGTTGGATTAACTCTTTGTGGCAAGACTGGGCACAGATGATATGACATGCTATACTCTACCAGGCAGAATTATTCATTTTTTTTTTTTTTTCGGGTTTACATCCACTTTAATACGGATTCATTACAAATCATCTTGTTACCATTTTATCCTCCTTTTTGTATGCAATATTTATTCATTAAATAACAATTCATTGGTTATATGTGTTGTACCCCAGTTCCAGGAAAAATAAATTGTATGGATATAGTAATGAAGGAAGGGAGGCTGGGTGCACCAGGCCACATCTATTTAGTAACGATGACAACAATGGAATATGCATTTGAGATGCGTGTCCACAGGGCTGCTTGTTGTCTTCATTTGGAGAGCAACTGACAAGGTGTCAAGGATTAGTAAAGCAAATTATATAGAAACTTTTTTTTTCTTTTTACCAGTAACCGATCTTGAATAGATTATGTATTTTAATAATTGTGTAAAAAATATATGAATTAACTGAAGGTCTGTACTTTTGTGTTGTATTTGCCCAGCTTGCAATAGCAGTGCTCTGCATGTCCTTTGTGTGGTGCTTTTTTCATCGCTACTATGTTCTTGATAATATAAAAAATTGACATTTTATCCTTTCTTCTTTAAGGCCCGAGGATATTCAGCTGAAAGTTGGCATACCACACTGGACCTTGACAGTTTCATCTTTTGGTGGAAAAGATTGGACTGCTGTAAGACTACAACATGAGGCTGGTAAATGACTTGATCCCGCCGTACTTTTTTCTTTTGTGGTTGTCTAGCTCCAGTGCAGCCAGTTCTCCATTTCCAAGCTTCGCAGTGTCTGACACCTCTCTAACTCATCTCGCAGTGCACAAAAACACAGGGGACGTTTATATTGGTGCGGTGAACAGAGTCTATAAGCTGTCAGAGAACCTGACAGAGTTGCGCTCCCACCTGACTGGCCCCATAGACGATAATGCCAGCTGTTACCCCCCGCCCTCTGTGCGTGTCTGTACACACAAGCTCTTCCCTTCAGATAACGTTAATAGACTTTTGTTGATCGATTATACTGGGAACCGGTTGGTGGCTTGTGGTAGTGTATGGCAAGGTATATGTCAGTTCCTGAGGCTGGACAACCTCTTCAAGTTGGGGGAGCCCCACCACCGTAAGGAACATTACTTATCTGGAGCACGAGAGCCAGACTCCATGACGGGGGTGATTGTGGAACAAGATGGTGAGCAGAGTAAACTCTTCATTGGCACCTCCATTGATGGTAAATCCGAGTACTTTCCAACGCTTTCGAGTCGCAAGCTGGTGAGAAACGAGGAAAATGAGGAGATGTTTCGTTTGGTGTACCAAGACGAGTTTGTCTCTTCTCAGATTAAAGTACCTTCGGATACCCTTTCCCAACACCCTTCATTTGACATATACTACGTCTATGGCTTTGTCAGTGGTGGGTTTGTTTATTTCTTGACGCTCCAGCTAGATACCCAACAAACGGTAAATGACGCCACTGGGGAGAAGTTCTTTACGTCTAAAATTGTGCGGATGTGTTCTGCAGATCCTGAATTCTACTCTTATGTGGAGTTCCCCATTGGATGCACCAAGGATGGAGTGGAGTACAGGCTTATTCAGAGTGCTTACCTTAATCGTCCAGGGCGTAAGCTGGCACAGGAACTTGGGATACCAGAAGATGAGGATGTTCTGTTCACAGTTTTCTCTCAGGGGCAGAAAAATAGGTCCAACCCGCCTCGAGAGTCTGTTCTCTGCCTTTTCACTCTCAGCCAGATCAACAAACGCATCAAGGAGAGGATACAGTCTTGCTACCGTGGAGAAGGAAAGCTATCACTGCCTTGGTTACTGAATAAGGAGCTCAACTGTATAAACACGGTAAGAACTGCTCGATACTATTCTCCTGATCTTTGTTTGCTTGGTATCCTCTTATTCCATTGCACTTTGGGGTAATGTATATAAAAAGCATGCATTTGAAAGGTATGGAAATGATCTTAAGAGTAAAAATAATAAATAACAAACTATAAATTGTGGAGCGCTTAAAATTCTTCTGGTATTTAAACATATAGTGCAAATACATTATCAAACTAACATCGCATGTATTAACATATATTCCAACGTAGAATGTTTAAAAGTGCACCAATATTAAAGTGCAAAAACATTAAAGTGAACGTCCATTTATAATATAATCCATAAAATTTTTTCTTGTGAATGGTGGTTTCCACAACCACCGACATGCACAGTGATCCTCCACCAGTCAGATATATAAGTAGGTACTCTTACCAGAGATCAGTGAATTCAAGCATAATCAATGAATAATGATGGTGGACCCTGTATCTTTTTGATGGAATGATAAGTAGGGACTCCACTCCAGGACACACATCCAATCACTATTCCGACCTTGTTTCTATCACCGCTATATATGAATGGTCATCCGAACTTGCCCACATGGGTCATACATCAGTTGACACCACATATCCTCATAGAACTCAACCTCATATAAAACAAATATGCCAGATAGCATAGTACTGTACATCACGGGTTATTTATTAAAAAGTATTGCACTTACATCATTCAAGAAATGTTAAGGCAGCATGGAATTCCATTGTGTAAATAGGGATGCATTTCATCTTAAGAGACTTCAACTGGGGCATATCTGGAAACCAAACCAATGAGGGTCCTGTCTAAAAGAGTTTGCTAGAAACTGGGGAATTCTACTATAGCCATAAAAATATCTTGGGAAATGCCAAAATATTTAGCTGGGAGTGGACTTACTGGTGGTGTACACCATAATGAGGGTTTTTGCAGTTTGCTAGAAAATGGGGAATTATACTATAGCCATAAAAAAGCTTGGGAAGTACCAACAATTTCGGTTGGAAAAGGACCTGCCCTATTAGTGGTAAATATCCATATGAGGGTCCTGTCCACTAGAGTTTGCAGTTTGCTAGAAAGCTGAGGAGTTCTATAGCCATAAAAAAATCTAGGAAAGTACCAAAATATTTGGTGGGGAATGGACCTGCCCTACTGGATATCAGAAAGCTTAAGTACTTAGGAGAGCAGATATATCACCGAATGATCCTAAAGAATATGTCGGTGAATCTGATACATAAGAAAGCACAAAGAGCATGGAGGTGTTTCCATTAAACAGATCAGATGGGTGGATTGTGTGGAGGCAGATGGTTGGATGGTACGGAGGCATTGAATGGTTGTGCTTGGTGGATGAAAAAGTAAAGTGAGTAATTTTAACAGATCAGTAGGGAACATAGTTGACTTTTGTTGTGCTTTTCAAGGAGAGCTCGAGTTATTCAGTCATAGACATTTGAAAGCAAGTATTTTGAAGAAAACGCGCAACACAACAGAATTCTTAGATGCCACTATATAGGGTCAATATATCACTCTAGATTTCAGCTGTCACGCTGCACTAGCCATAGATCTCCTGTATTAGGAATTGCTTGGCTCTTGCCCATCCCTCCACCACGTTCGGGCGGGAGCGGAGCAAAGCACGGGGAGGGGGGGGTGTGAAAGGCACATGTGAAGATTTGTTGCTTAATGTATAACATTATTAAAAATTGATTTTTTTCGTAGTGGAACTTGCTCCGTTAGGCGCTCTGCGAGCTAATTAAATTCCTTTGTATGGTTTTGGCTTGTCACAGGCACTCTGCTCGGAACTGAGAAAGGCAAATAGTGCTGCATCCACTTAAACAAGATTAATAGGATTGGAGCCAATGTGTCCCGTGTAACCCGCTCATTCCCAGCGAGGCCGTATACACGCACCGAGCTTCGCCAGTCACCTACATTGGCTAGGTTCGGTATTGACACAATTGTGGCCTAATGCACACACTGATTATACAATCTATTACTAGGTTAGGCTGCCAAATTGTTAGCAATTTCACCATACACACACAGCCAAATGTAAGAACTAGTTGTTGGCCCTCTGATCAACTGGAGGATTCAATACAGTAATTGTACATTCACATTTTCCATAAGAGGAAATACTTTCAAGCAGGTAAAATAGAGTTGGGGGATCTGCATACCCTATCTGATAATCAACATATTCGGTCTCAATCAATATTTCTTTCGAGATTATCAACACGTATATGAGCATTTGGGCAAAAACCTTAAGTATGGGATTGCATATTATTTGATAGGAATACCAGGATTCTCTATTTACCCTCCCTGTCCCAGCATGTCACAACTTAAAGCAGTATTAAACCCAAAAGCAAATGTTCATTCTGTTGCTACTTACCAGTTCTTAGATGTGCTACATTAGTTTTCTTTTTAGGGCTTTCTTTCCCTTAATTTTTACCTGGTGATCCATCCAGTAAGTCTGTTGTTTTTCCAGCCGAACAAGCTGTCCTGCAGATGTAACAGCTGGAGGGATAAGACAAGCCATTTACCACAGACGGGTGCTTCCAATGGGCAACTTTTATTTATTCATGTAAAACCTTTATCCCAAAAGGAACAAAACTGTTGCTGTAATTGCTTTGTGTAACTGCAGTTTCAGCTGGAGTTTGGCTTCAATTTGTTAGTGTATCTAAATCTGCTAGTTAGTCTAACACTCCCCTCCCTCAAGACTGACAATGCTGCTGCCCAAAGGTACCCCTGTGCTCATTCATCCAGAGTGGAGGCTCTCTAATACAGGAGGTGTGTCACTGGCCAGATCACTAGGTGAATATGAAGGGAAAAAGCCTAAAAAAAAAAAGAACGAAAGCAGCCACATCTAATGGTTGGCAAGCTGCGATATAGAACATTTCCAGTTTTGGGTTTAAAATCACTTTAAAGTGTTTCTAAAGGCAATTTTTAAATTAAAGTAATAAAACATGTTATGCTCACCTGCTCTGTGCAATGATATTGCGCAGAGCCACCCAAACCTTCTCTTCTGGGGTCCCCCACCGGCAATCTTGGCTCCTCTGGCTAATGACCAAACGCGTAGGCTATTTGTACAGCGTTGTACATGACTTTTCAATTGGAATACTATTTTTTTGGATGTCATCTTGAGTGCCGACCATCCCTTTTACTTATAGTGACATGAGGCCAGCTTTAGAAAAAACCCGCCCGCTCTACATCGAGAACTAAGCGATCAAAGACCGCTGATCACTCCGTTCTCTGTCTTTAGTGAGCAGAGTGGTGATTATCATTAGCTCTCTTCTTTCTCCTCCAGTACTCACTGGAGCTCCAGGCTGTGGAGGGGTGGGAGCAGCTGGCTCAGGCTGTCAGCAGTGCAATGAGAGGCTGAGCCAGCTGCTCGTCAGGCATCTGGGAAGGATCCCAACATCTAAAGTCTGGATACCTCCAGCGCCTGGACCGGCTGCGTGACGTCAGCGGACTTTATAAGGGGCACAGGAGAGCAGGACTAAGTGACCCACAGGAAAAGTAGGGCCAAAAGAGCTTTGGCCCTACTCTTCCTTTGACTGGTTCCCGACCGGCTCGCGTACATTTACTGCTGCAGAGTGGCAGCGTCCCGCGAATTGCTGTCTATAAACGGGGGCTCGCGCGTGCACTGTAGCGGATGGGAGCGCTGCGGCATGCTCTCGCGCCCGGCGCACTCTGCAAGTGTGTGGCCACGGCATGGGCGGACTCTATCTCCGATGATGAGCCGCGATTGCCTGGCAGGGAGGAAGAATGGGGAACCGCTGATGTAAACACGGAGGTTCCCCGCACTGTCAGTGCGGGCATTTAAAAGATCTACTGATCCCTGTCACTGGGATCAGTTAGATATCTTATGCCCCTTGCAGCCCAGCCCCCTCAGTTAGAACACACCTAGGGAACACACTTAACCCCTAGATCTCCCCCTGCAGGTTAACCCCTTCACTGCCAGTGACATTTATACAGTAATCAGTGGATATTTAAATTTCTGATTTCTGTATAAATGTCATTGGTCCCAAAAAAGTGTCAAAAATGTCCGACATGTCCGCCCCAATAGCACAGTCCCGATAAAAATCACAGATCGCCACCATTAATAGTAAAAAAATAAATTGTAAAAACGCCAGAAATTCTCATGGTTTGTAAACACGGCAACTTTTGCGCAAACCAATCAATAAATGCTGATTACGATTTTTTTTTTTTTTTTTACCAAAAATATGAGGCAGAATATATCGGCCAAAATTGAATACATTTGTGTGTGTGCGTTGGCAAAGAGTAAGAAATGTTTTTTTTTGTTTATAGCGGTGATCTGAAATGATGCAGAGGTGATCAAATACCACCAAAAATCTCTATTTGTGGGGAAAAAAAGGACGCAAATTTTGCTTTGGTACAACGTTGCTCGACTGCGCAATTGTCAGTTAAAGTGACGCAGTGCCGAATTGCAAAAAGTGCTCTGGTCCGAAACTGGGAAATCCTTCCGGGGCTGAAGTGGTTAAAGCGGAACTATAAAGCCTGCTACACACGGGCCAAATAGCAAGTTTAACAGGAACCGTCCGACATTCAGCCAGTGTGTACAGCAGCCTGTCCGACCAAAGCTGGCTTCTATGGGATAGGCATGCTGGAAAAACAGCTGTGATCAATGTGTTCTGGCGGGGGAGGAGGGGGGCAGTCCCCCTGTCAGAACAGATAGCTCAGTGGAGAGATCGCTGTACTAACATTGAATAGTTAGTACAGGCAGCTCCTTCTTCTTTTTTTTTTTTTTTTTTTTTTTTTTTTTTTTTTTGTTCAGCCCACTGGATGGAACAGAAAAAAATGTACCGGGCTTTCACTTATTTTCAGCCTTGGAACAGTTATACAGACTGCGGTCGGGGATCAGTAAGGGAAAGATTAAAAATGATTCAGATTAAAGATTTCGGAGAAGAGATAAGTCACCTTTTTGGCAGTCCATGTTTTCCCTCAATTTTTAGCACTGCAGCTTTTGTCAATGTTTTTGGCAGTCACCACTTGAGGGATTATGGGTGCTCGTGTGCCCTACAGCATGCCATGGTTCCATTCTCTGACCCCTAAGTCGGCACAGAACTCAGCATTGATGTAGTGGGTGTGAGGATTGAAACAAGGCATATGGTGGGGGGGGCGCATCTGACACTCCCAGAAGTGATGAATGCTGAAGGACTGCCGATGGATGCAGCTCTGGAGGGAGAAAGTGTAGACAAATGCTGCTGGAGGGGTGAGTAGATTACCTCTTGTAGGGATCCTAAATCTGTTTTTTTTTTTTTTTTTTTTTGTTTTTTTTTTTGTTTCTTTAACTGGATGGCTTGCTGCAGCTTTAGAAAGCATTTAGCAGGCTTCATCTGGTATTAAGTAAATTCTGGCAGAATGCTAAGTTGGGCATTTTAGAGGCTTATAAAAAGCATAATGCTCTTGGCATTTTTATGCTTTAAGGTTAAAAATGCCAATGTGTATTTGTTGTCCAGCAAGAAGCAGTCGCTTCCTCCCAGGCAGAGTCCTGGGTGCCAACATCTTCACTTTGCACATAGAGAAAAAAACAGAGCATGTTTAGCAGTGGTGCAAAGTATTTTCCCAGGTCTTGCAATGAAATCTTAACCCTTTCACTGCCTCCGACATAAGGCATACAGCAGAACAGAATCCAGCTGGCCAGGTGATTTTGCCATATGTCGCCTGTATTTACCACTCTGCTATGAAACTTATCAGGAATGTACTTCTGACTGTCCCGATTAAATGAACGGCTATGCTCAGTGACTGAGAAGCTGCTGATTTGTAGCAGTTCATTCAAAAAGTGGCCCCTGCCCCTGTCGCCAAGAGCTGCTGCTGCCAACACAGACCTCCTTGCTGGGAAATAAGCTTGGTGTCTCCTGTACAACATTATCCCCCCCCCCCAACTGTCCCCTCCAATCTTTCCCCACCTGTAGCGAGGGAGACAGTGGGCTGTGTAGGGGAGAAGCAGCCGCCACCCAGCTGGGAGAATCCGGTGACAGGCGGATGCTGGCAAACAGCATTCTGTGCCAGCTGTACATCCCTCTGTCTGTGCTGTGCCCTCCAATCTCCATCGCTCCTCTCCTCCACCTGTAGCAGCAGAGACCACGGACTGTGCAGAGGACATGACAGCTCCACAGCACCCAGTAGGGAGGATTGGATCGGTGAACGGTGTTGATCACCCATGTTCATTCATATATGTTGAGATAATAAACTGGAATGGTCATTCCTGTTTACTATCTCATTCTTTTGTCAATGAGCAGGACGCTCACTGAATGGAGCACTTTCTGTTCAGTATGTGAGTGCAGCTGTAGAGGAGGCGGAGGAGACTGTGTCCTCAATCTTTCTCTGTCAGCGAGGTGCATTGGAGTGCCATTCATTCATTCTGAGTGATACTGCATTGCACCGTCTCAAGTAGCCTGCGGTGCCTCACATTGCAGTGATGTGCACAGGAGTGTGCACATTCCCACAACACGCTAGTGTGAATGGGGCCTAATCCATAGCACCACCTTTTTATTTTACTGTCCATGTGTTTCCAGAAAATGTATGGTTTGGTGGGTTTTGTGCAAATTCTGAAAGATAAATAGAAG
>BLSH010355349.1:261969-274598 GCA_018402905.1 Glandirana rugosa | reverse complement strand
ATATATATATATATATATATATTCGAGTAAATACTGCAAAAGTGGTCCGGGGCCCCCTGAGGTTAAAAGTGGAATGCAGGGCCTGGCAGTGAAAGGGTTAGGCCCCTTGCAGACAGGGCGAACTCCTCCCAAGTGTATCCCTGCTGAGCAGGCAGATGACAGGTCTGTGTCTACTCCACTATGCAGAGCGGACACAGCCTGCTGTTTTCTATGGGGTGGCCGAATGGAAACGGATAGCTTGTCTGTTTCCATCTGACTGTCATCCAACCCGATCTGCTGGACGGATGGGGAGCAGATCCCCCATCCGTTTGTTTTTAGCGGGCTGGATCGGATGCCGGTGGTTGTCTGCTGATATTCGCTCCATAGAGAGCTATGGGTGGTCCGATCAGGTCCGCCTGAAAAACTCAGTTGGACCTGGTTGGTCTGTCAGTGTGAAAGAGGCCTTAAAGCAGAGCTACTCCAAAAACGGGAACTTCCGATTTAAGTAATGGTGGCCCCGCCCCCCCCCCCCCCCCCAACACGCCACAATTGGCATGTCCACTTTTTTGGGGGGGTACTCTGTTTTCAGCGGTACCCAGCTCCCACTTCCTCTCCTGGTACCACGGCTCCGGAAGGAAGTTCACCTCTCCCCCCTCCCTGCAATCTTCTGCAACACATCACGGGTCCCAAAAGGTTGCTCGGCCATTCACAGCATGCAGCGCGGCTCGCCCGGCTGGGAAGTCAAAGTCGGGCTCCCACACTTGTGATGGGAGGGGGAGAGGAGCAAAGCATCAGGCAGCCGCATTGCTGGAGCGTGGGACAGGTGAGTGACTGATTATTAAAAGTCTGCAGCTACGCTTTTTGTAGCTGATGGGTGGAACTCCGCTTTAAACCAGGCTTTTTAAACACTTCAACACAGAGAAACCCTTACAACAACTTACCAGTCTCAGGGAACCCCTGCTAAAAATGTACAAATCATGATACATGAGTGTGATGGTCAGTGGGAAGAATGCTCCTTAGGCCCCTTTCACACATGTGGACTGTTCATTTCATCAGTTCAGTCACGTCAAAATGGTGGAAGTTTTTCATCAGCTACTCATCAGTTTTTTTTCTTACATCCACTACCAATGCAAAAATGGATGAAAAACTGACCTTTTTTCTGTTTACATCCGTTTTTCATCCTATCTGTTTTTTTTAAAAAAAAATAGGACTTTGATACGGATGTTGACGGATGCGGCTGTAGACTGATGTAAATGGATGATCACTCATTTACATCCGTTTTTCCATAGAGATGCATTGATGTCCATTTTTCATCCATCAACGGATGGAAGAAAAATAGACAAACAGTCCCCATGTGTGAAAGGGGCCTAACACTTGTGATCATTGGGAAAAATGACCCCCTTACAGATTGTTAAAAACATTGCTAATGTCTGTCACTGGGAACATATCTGAGAGGTAGAAATTGTTCCATGCTCAACGAACTCCTGGCAACTTCTGGAAACCTAGTTGAGAAGCCCTGGATTAAACAGTCAGTACTTGCATAGTGGAAGCTTAACTTATAGTGTATATTTCCATAAAAAATAAAAAAATAAAATGGATCCTGTTCCCTTAAGCATGTTACACAACACAGTGCTTGTGCTGTGTAATTTGCCACTTGTATAACCTGGCTGATCCTGCCTGGTTCTGCCCTCCCCCCTGTAAACTGACCATGGTTTATCATGGCTGCTGAGCCCTGACACCGTGGTCAGTTTACGTGCCTCCATCATCCGCAACTCTCCTCTGTCCTCCTCTCCCCATCCTTGCCTGTTACCTGTGTGAATGCCAATCTGCTCCCCTCCCCTCCTGCTGCTATCAATCCACGACATTCCTACAATCGGTGTATTGTGTGGTTTTTTTTTTTTTTTTTTTTTTTTTTAAAATGCCGCAGTGTGCCTCATTTCATAGCACCGATCACGTGACTGGCCGCGCCTCTCCTCCTCCTGGCTGACGTCAGTGGGGTTTCTTGGCCCCATCCGCTTTGCTGCAAGATCGAGAGAGGAGAGAGGCACGTGAGCGCCAATCGGCGCTATGAAGTGAGCTACCCAGCTGCCTTTTTCTTTAAAAGCACATACACTGGGGAAATTATTTAATATAGCAGAGCTGATTGCAAGAATGTCACTGAGTTTTAGGTCTGCCATAGTTCAGGGACCGGCTGAGATTTGATCCACCTATGGGCAGGCTGGTTGTACCCAAGTTGATCCATTGATTGACTTGGGTAAAACCAGCATTTCAGATCTCTAACATTCGATTATTGCCAGCGGTTATGGCTGCTAGCGACAATTATGTGTTCTCACAGCAGGGACAGCTCCCCGTGCCCCTCCCGCCAGGAGAACACAATAGCTCAGCGGGAGGGATTCCCCCATCAACACTGACTGTGTTGATGGGGGAATCAAGCAACCCATGGTTGCAGGAAAGAAGATGGCATAATCTATGGCTTGCTTTCAGGACTCATGCACACTGGGCGTCAAAAATACATTTGACTTTTTTCTTCTGCCTCTATATACCCCTCTATTGCAGGCAAGTCAAGGAGAGGAGCATTTTGCCGCAAGAAAAGTCGGACACGCTTAAATCCCTGTAAAAACGCTAGGCGTGTTTAGCACTTGAATATTTGTTCATTCCACTGGCCAGAATAAATTAATATTCTGCCCAATTAAATAAATGAATGCACCTAAACGCCTTTGCAAAACGTGGCTTTGGGCACATTTTTGCTGCGGATTTTTTCCTCCTTTTGGAGCAAAGGTGTCCAATGGAGGAGAAAAATGTCCTGTGTACATGAGGTCAGACTGACTCATTAAGGAGGGATGTGCATGTAGAAAGCTTTAGCTGAAAACTGGCCATACCTGCGATTTACAAGGTTTTGCTTCTAAGGCCTTGGTTACACTGGCATCATCATCAATAATGCATTTAGGGACATTTCTAAAAGCATGCAATGATTTTTCACTGGTTCCTTTCACTGAGCACGTTTACCTGTGGTCAGTTGAACTGCATTTAAAAAATATATTCTGTCTCTAGGATCAGATTAGATTCTCTAACCTCGTGCAATCACCGCTAAAAGCAGGATCTTCTAAATACAAGAGAAAGTGATCTGTCTGGCATAAAAGTTCTATTTCTCAAATCATTTCTCCTGCGT
The DNA here is from genome assembly GCA_018402905.1 of Glandirana rugosa. NCBI lineage: Eukaryota > Metazoa > Chordata > Amphibia > Anura > Ranidae > Glandirana > Glandirana rugosa. The sequence goes on along the minus strand of BLSH010355349.1, from coordinate 271,450 downwards.
TTAGAAAAGCTAAACACAGGAATGAATGCCAGTGTGACTGAAGCCTTATGTTCGGTTCACAGATGCAGAAGAGGGTGTAAATCCCACCTATTTCTGCACCCACAACCAGCCAAACGCGCTGCCTCTCCTTGCCCCCATGCGTCTGAAAACGCTGCATGTTTTCGGGTGCGGGAAAATGCATGGTGCTGCAGCTGTGTTTTTAAAAATGTGCATGAACCCTTTTCCTGCATTTCCCCCCAGGTACAGCAAATTCATTGGCTGCTGCATCCACGCGAGCCGCAGCAAACGCATAGGTGTGAACCTAGGCTTAGGAATAAGTTGGGTGTAAGTAAAACATGAGAAAGAAATAAGATAGAAGAGGTTATGTTTGTGAAAGGTGCTCCTTTCCACATAGATGACTCGAACTGTAGACGTTCCATCGAGTATCCAGACGCATGTTCATTAGACGTAGCAATCTGCACATTTTAAATTGCATACGGCTGCTCCAGGCTGTTTTGTTTTGAGAGGGTGGGGGGGAACAGAAGGTTGCAAATAAGGCCATGAAGTGGGAGGTCTGGAGAAAGCAGGCATTATGTAAATGTAATTAAGTCTGAACTATTTCAGAAAATGTACGCCGCCGCTCCTTCATTTTTCCGTCGTACAGCAGACTTGATTCCTGCATGTGTTTGTCCCAGTTTTTGCTCTCCTCTTCCCGTCTGCAGTGTGGCCTCACGTGCTGTTCATTTCAGCATTCTTCATAGTCGCACACTTCTGGCAGCGTGCATGGATGAGGATAGCAGACAGCGCTGCTCTAAATACAATGTGGTTTCCCCGAGAAGCCACTTCAAAGGCCGCACAGCTACAGCGACACCCTGTTATTTGTGGCACAGTAGCCGCAGATGTGACATTTCGCTGGGTGTCCTGGAACGGTCTTGCTGTCGACGTGGCAGGCTGGTTATTCCTTGGCGTCAGGATTGTGCCAAAGTCTTTAAAGGAACCATCTAGTGATAAAGACAAATTCAAGCCAATACTTTTTGTATATAGCAGACAAGGGTTAGAACCTCTGTTGGCTTTCAAAATTCTTTCTTACCATAAAGTGGATGCATTTTTTTGTTCTTGCTCTGTCTGCCACCCTTCACTTAGACAGGAAGTCTGGGGAAATCCCTCCCAGTGGGGGCACAAAAATCAATAAAATCCTGACCAAGGTTGGTTCTCATGTTCGCTCTTGTGCCTATATCAGCCACCAAGGTTGACCTGTCTTATTCGCAAAGCCTCGATTACCTCCCCCCCAATTCCCCTTTTATTTGTTCCCTATGTGTTTGTATTGTCAACTGATTTGAGCTTGGCAAGGATTGTTTGCCACTCTATTTTCTGATGCCCATAAAAAGTGTTTCAATAAAACTATTGTAACAGAAAATCCTGACCAAGGTTCTTAGCCTCTCTTGCTTTACTAGAATGCTTTTATAATGGGGTTTTTCCCCATTGGGGGAATTCTCCTCACTTCTTGCTCTGTCAGACACCCATCATATAGGTAATGGGGAGGTTGCCCCTTGCTCCCTTTACTGTCTGACACTAATCTGATATCTAGTGAATAGGCAGGAAGTGAACATTTCCCCCTAACTTTCACTTTTTAGTTTTTCATCCCTCTTTTTGCCAATGGGTAAATAAGACAGTAAGGGCCCTTTCACATGGGTGGACCTAAAAAAAAACATGACAGGGAGACCCGATCGGGCCAGCCTTTTTTTGGAGCGGTGGGTGTCAATGTATATGTGTCCGCTGACATCTGATCCTATCTGCTAAAAACAGAAGATGGGGATCTGTTCCCCATCAGTCGATCAGATCCGATGGGCATTGGGTATAAACGGATAGGCTGTTTGTTTACATCCGGCCGCCCGTAGAGACCAGTGGGCTGTGTCTGTCCATTCTGCATAAGCAGAACAGACATGGACAAGCCATCCGCCTGCTCAGTGGAGAATCAGCAGACAGATTCTCCACTGAGCAGACGGACTCTTGGTGGAGCCTGCCCAAAAGGGGCCTTCTCAGTGGCGGCTGGGGTTTTTTTTATTTATTTTTTTTTTTTTTTGGGGGGTGCAGCAAAGAATCCCCCCGCTGACACCACACCCCTCCGGTCAGTTGGGTCACACAACTGGGTGGGCTTCGGGTGCACCCCGAGCCCACCCTTTTTTAAAGCCTATTAGAGCCACTGGCTCTAATCACGTGCTTCAAAAACAAACAAACCCCCAATTGGAATCCATGCGTCCGGCGCCCCACATGTAGATCAAGGGGCTTGGACGGGTGGGCGGCGCCCATGCGCCCCCTATGGACGGGCCACCACTGGGCCTTATGTATTCCTATTGGCGTGCGCATGTATACTGGTGAATTGGTATAAATCCGTATACATCGATGTCTGTTTATGCAAGTTTTGTATATTAACATATTCTGGGGAAGCAGTAAAAGTGCTTTTAAAACAAACTGGCACTCATCTTTGTATCTGTGCATTGCAGAGAAAATTTATTTTAATTTAAAGTTCACAACAGTGAGTAAATCTCCTTTTTTTTTTTTTTTTTTTTTCTTTAAATGCTGATCCTGCCAGCCCTCTAATACAGTGGTCTCCAGACTGCAGCCGGGGAGCCAGTTGCGGCTCTTTGCTTGCCTTTATTCGGCCCTTGAGGCATTAATACTGCCACTGGCACCAAAAATATGGCACTATTCCTCCCACTGACACCAACAATGGGTCAAAGTTCTTTACACTGACCCCAACAATCGGACAATATTCATTCCCCTAATGCCCCATACATACGATCTGAAAAGCAGATGACAGATCGTCCGACTATTCGCTTGCTAGTCGTGAATAGAAATTGAATAGGTTACTAAAGTTTGGAAAAACTTGCAAGACAGAATAAAAATTAGGAAGTGATGTCATGTGCTGTAGTGTATTTGTATTGTATTTTCAGATGACAACTGTACTGATTAAATGAAAATCGTACGATTTGGTATCGTATGAGGAAAATTTTCATGCATGTCCCATCAGATCATATCGGATGAACTGTCGTGATTGACTCTTAAAAGCTGTGTACGACTGATCAGATTATCGTACGACCGCTTCAAAAGCTGTGTTTTTCGTATGATTTTTGGATCGTATGTACGGGGCTTTATACTAAAGGTGGGGCATTGTTTACTCCCACTGGGCACAGTCCGGCCCCCTAACATCTGAACTACAGGAAACTGGCCCTTTGTGTAGAAAGTTTGGAGACCCCTAATCTAATGTAATCACACAGAAGGTGTATCGAAGCTGTTTGAAAATGAATGAAAGCTGACTTTTCCATTTATGATCTTTGAGAATAAATAACATCACATTTAAACAGCTAGAGGAGTCAGGGAGGGCTTGTTTTATAGCTTTTACCGCTTGTTAGGCTGGATTCACACCTATGCATTTTTTAGTGCTTTTTGCAGATTTGCACTATAGTCCATTTAGCATGGTTTCCTATGGAACATGTTCTGTAGTGCAAATATGCAAAAAGCACTAAAAATGCATAGGTGTGAATCCAGCTTTAGTCTCCCATATTCAAATGGGCATTTCTTATATCTGTTTTTCATCTATCTTTTTACAGATGGAAAACAGGCAGTCATGTATTCCTATTGGCATTTGGATGTATACTGATGACAATCGATATAAATCTGTTATACATCATGCCTGTCTAGGTACGTGATTAGAAATTGAATAGGTTTGCTTTTTTTGTTTTGCAGGCATACTGATGTAAAGTGATCACACAAGTCCATTCAGTAAAATTTAGTTTAGGAAAACCGTGAAAATCAAGGGCATATTTGACTGATGATGGAGACAGAAAGGGACATGGAAAGGTAGCATCCATCTTTGGGTCAGTTAAAATGTGGAAAGATGTCAGTATGACAGAGGATGTCTCCCATGAGTCATTCATCCAATAGAGCTGAGAATCGGAAGCTGTGGCAGGAGGTGATCCATGCTGTAACCCCAAAGTGAGCAATATGGAACGTGAGGCAGAAGAAATGTCTTGTCCCTCATTTATGCCCTCAGTTTTTCTTGATGGCGTCAATGACACCTGTGTGAAAGTAGTTTGGACGCGTGCACTTTTCGCTGGTAAACCTCCAATTGGATACAATAGCATGTTTTGCACTTTGATTTAGCATTCTCTTAAACTTTTCCAGGAGCATTGAACCCAGTATTCGCTGTATTTTGCAAACAGAACTTGTAAGGTTGAACTCCCATCTGACCCATCTTATGCCTTGCTATTGGCTTTGTTGTGATTGCAAGCTTCACCAGCCAGTTTGGAGGTATGAGATGTAAACATGTAGTTCAATTTGCTGACATTGAAATGCTAGCTGCCTTGACTGTCTCTGGATTCAGTACTGACCCAGAACAAGCATAAAGTCAGTTTTGGGATGAAAATCCTGCTCTGCATACATGTTCCAGGTCTGTAAGTACTAAAGAAGCCAGTGGAACAGTATGACAGCCAGGCATTTAGCAGCATGGGCAGCCTACATACAGGAACCTGTGGTGACCTTTGAAATGGGTTAAACCAGCAGAAGTAGAAGATTGTAGGCAAACCTATGATGGTTAACCCAACCAAAAAGAGCTCAAAGTTGGTCATGTCACAGGTCCAAGTAAGGTCAGTTCTCATTTTGGCTTCTACAAATGCCTAGGGAATTGGTTGGCCTTGGGTGGCAGAAATCTTTGATACTTTTGCCATGGGCTTCTATACCAGCCTTTGTCAACCAGGGTTCCTCCAGAGCAGTGGTCACCAACCTTTTTGGGCCTCACGAACCACTACATTCACAATTTTGAATCCCACAGACCACGAACATGAATTTTACATGCCTTATACACACAATGTTCCTGCTCTCTGCCCCACTGCCCCTGGAGCACACTGCTGCGTTATACACATAATGCTCCATCTCTCTGCCACCCAACACCTCCGCACTCTGCATCACACTGCTTCCTTACACAGACTCATCATTGGATCTCACTTCCTTAGCCAGCCATGTGCTCAAGCTCCATGCTCTCTCCCACAGTCTGGGATCAGTGCTGCCATTGGAAGTCCCTTCCTTCACCACTGGCCCTCCGCTCTACTCCCGGCGCCTCCCCCTGAGTTCCCAAGAGCCAGAACTACAGAGGGGGCATCGGTTATCAATGCGCACTGACAATATTGACTGTCAGCGCGCATTGAGAACAACACTGAAACCAACCTTGGGCAGTATACATCCGCCAAATTGTTGATTTGCAGCAGGACCAAAATTTTCTCGAGAACCATCAGTGGTAAACGGACCACTGGTTGGTGACCACTACTCCAGAGGATGCTAGCTGTTCCTTGAGCTGTGAGCATATTTGACCTCTTGGGTATCTAGAGACCCTAAACCTCTTTTTAGCTGTCTGAATTAGGTAGAGGGGGATTCTTCTAACTGACCACAGATGTGAGGAGCTTTCTTTCCACTGACCTTCATGGTAATTTACCATAAGCTGTAGATAAAATGAGTTATTAGCAGGGTTCTCCGAGACCTAAAGTTATTTTAAGGGTTTCTCCATGTTTACAAAGGTTGAGAAAGGCTGCTTCATACTATGTACTGCTTTTTGTAGTGAAGAGGTAAAGGCCAGTTCACCGTCTGTCAGCGATTAAGCGTGGAACCTCAATGACATGGGCGTAAGGCAGAGAAGGCAGAGAAGGCAGAGAAGGATGCTGATTAATGTGCAAGTCCAGTTAAAGCGATATTATCCTGCAAGAAGGAATCGTCTTCTGTTAGAAGATTTTTTTTTTTTTTTTTTTTAAGTTTGGATAATGTAACATTTAGAGGGCCCCTCAACATTTCAAAAATGTTCCTTGATGTGGATAAATTGCCGTAACTCCCTTATAAAGTTAAGATGCAGTAATGTGAGCTGCTGTGACTTCATCTTCTCTTCTTTGGCCAATACGGGTCTAGCAGTCAACAAAGATTTCTGGCAAGTGTCAGCCATTCTGTGTCTCCTTTCTTTTACCTAACATGGTAAAGTTCCTTCTCCATGCAAAATGGTGCAAACCTGGTGCCTTTTACAAAAAATAAAAAATAAAATAATTGGGATTCTGGTGAAATCCACATGGCCAAACAGAGTAGATGTGCAGAGATGCTGACAGCTGAAGGTCTTGTCTTAGTGTGTCGCCGCCCATCTGCTTTTTTTTCCCCTATGGTCGATATCCTGAAAATGCATTGTAATGCGCACCAAGCGCAAAGGCATATTTGCAGTGCCAGTTGAGGTGCATCTACTGTGTTAAAAAAACAACAACTTTATTTAGAAGTAACACCAACTGATCAAACCACGATCCCTCCTCCTGACAATCGAAACTATAGCCATCTTGACCATCAATAACATGTGATTGTGTTTTTTTTATCACCTTTTTGACTTATTCAGAGCTAAATTTTTCAAATTTATTGAGCTCAGATTTTCACTGTACAGTTAATAAAAAAAAAAAAAAAAGTCTATATCCTACCCAGTCCTCTCTATGGATTGGGGTTCACCTGGTGTCATAGCTCAATTCTGGAAACCGTGTATAGCAGATGGTGTCAGGGCAGTTTTACATCTGCGTAGTTTTCACCCTCCGCCGGCAGGGAACCAGTCAGCAGCTCCTTTCTCGATGATCGTGGTTTATTTTTTTCCCCCCACGTTGTGCGTCTGCGCTAATACATAGCAAACACATTCGGCAAAACTGCTATGACCTGGCAATGAGCCACAATCGAGCATGCCAATCCCACGGCTGATGTTCCTTATGCATACCAGCCTCTGGGGTAAGAGACATTTCAAAGAAATCCGTTGTTTGCTCAGGCAAGGTGCAGGTTGTTTTTTGGAGAAAGTCTGCTTTTTCCTGATATAGTATTCAAAGTCAGCAAGAATGTGCAGCGTTCAGCTCTACTCCGTCCTTCACCTTCTTCATTGTGGAGGTGTGTTTGTCTCTTTAATTTCCTATAACTGGTTCTATCCCTTTTTGGTTTAATCCCTGTTAAAGGCAAAAATTTTAACTGCTCAGTAAAGCCGAAAGTGTTTTTAGCTGTAAGCTGTGAAAGGCATTTTCATTTTTCTTTTACTGTAAAATGTTCCTGTTGATCCTGCCATTTCCTTTTTAAAGACCCACAGTAAGGGGAAAAAAGTATTTGATCCCCTGCTGATTTTGTACGTTGCCCACTGACAAATGATCAGTCTTAAATTTTCATGGTAGGTTTATTTTAACAGTGAGAGACAGAATAACAACAAAAATATCCAGGAAAAAACGCATTTCAAAAAAAGTTATACATTGATTTGCATTTTAATTAGTGAAAGAAGTATTTTACCCCTTTGCAAAACATGACTTGGTATTGGTGGCAACGCCCTTGTTGGCAATCAGAGGTCAGACGTGTCTTGTAGTTGGCCGCCGGGTTTGCACACATCTCAGGGGGGATTTTGTCCCACTCCTCTTTGCAGATCCTTTCCAAATCATTAAGGTTTGGTAACTCGAATCTTCAGCTCCCTCCACATATTTTCTATGGGATTAAGGTCTGGAGACTGGCTAGGCCACTCCTGAAACTTAATGTGCTTCTTCTTGAGCCATTCCTTTGTTGCCTTGGCTATGTGGTCTGGGTCATTGTCATGCTGGAATACCCGTCCGCGACCCATTTTCAATGCCCTGGCTTAGGGAAATAGGTTCTCACCCAAGATTTGACGGTACATAGCCCCGTCCATCGTCCCTTTTTGATGCGGTGAAGTTGTCCTGTCCTCTTAGCAGAAAAACACCCCCAAAGCATAATGTTTCCATTTACTAGTTTGATGGTGGGGATGGTGTTCTTGGGGTCATAGGCAGCATTCCTCCCCCACACACGGCAAGCTGAGTTGATGCCAAAGAGCTCGATTTCAATCTCATCTGCTCACAACACTTTTACTCAGTTCTCCTCTGAATCATTCAGATGTCCATTAGCAAACTTCAGACGGGCCTGTACATGTGCTTCCTTGATTAGGGGGACCTTGTGGGCACTGCAGGATTTCAGTCCTTCACGGCGTAGTGTGTTACCAATTGTTTTCTTGGTGACTATGGTCCCAACTGCCTTGACATCATTGACAAGATTCTCCTGTGTGGTTCTGGGCCGATTCCTCACCGTTCTCATGCTCATTGAAACTCTACGAGTACAAGGTGAAATGTTGCATGAAGCCCCAGACTGAAGGAGATTAACAGTTCTATTGTGTTTCTTCCATTTGGGAATCCTCACACCAAAAGTCACCCTCTCACCAAGCTGCTTGGCGATGGTCTTGTATCCCATTCCTACAATCTTTTCCCTGACATCCTTGGACAGCTCTTTGGTCTTGGCCTTGGTGGTGAGATTGGAATCTGATTTGCTTCTGTCGACAGGTGTCTTTTATACGGGTAACAAGCTGAGATTAGGAGCACTCCCTTTAAGAGAGAAGACACCTGGGAGCCAGAAATCTTGCTTATTGACGGGGGATCAAATACTTATTTCACTCATTAAAATGCAAATCAATTTATAACTTTCTTGAAATGTGTTTTTCTAGATATTTTTACTATACTGTCTCACTGTTAAAATAAACCTACCATTAAAATAATAGACTGATCATTTCTTTGTCGGTGGGCAAACGGCAGCAGATCAAATACTTTTTTTTCCTTCACTGTAGCTTCCTTCTCTTTCTTTTAGCGTGACCATGGTATACAGGGCATCCGGTAAGTATTCATAGCGCTTCAATTTTTCCACATTTTGTTATGTTACACCCTTTTTCCAAAACCATTAAAGCGGAGTTTCACCCATGTAAAATTCAGCAGCTGCAAAAACGTAGCTGCTGACTTTTAACAATCAGCCACTCACCTGTCCCTCGCTCCAGCAATGCGGTCTCCCGAGGGCTCGCTCTTCACCCCCACCCTCCCCTTCAAAGCTGGGCGTGCACTGCGCATGTGCGAGTCGCACTGGACCTTATGACTGGCTCGGCGTATCTTCTGGGACCTGTGATGTGTCCCAGAAAATCGCCGAGAGGGAGGGGGGGAAGGTGGACTTCCTTCCCTGAGCCGTGGCACCAGGGGAGAAAGTGGACCTGGTCACCTTCCATTAACCACTTGCCGACCGTGTAGCGTAGATACACGGCGGCAAGTGGCACCCATTGTTGTGGGAGGACGTTATATAACGTCCTCCCACAATCGCGCCCCCTGGGGCGCGCACCCAGGGTCTTCTATGCGGCTCGGTCAGTATTCCAGGTCACGCTGAGCGTGTACGCGTCACGTGCGGGTCGAAACTTCCCCTCCCACCCCCACTTCTCGCTCGGGAGCCCTCTGGCGTAACGACCTCGCTCCCTGTCCACTCACCGACTAACAATTTTCAGTCGTCGATGCAAAAACGTCGACGACTTAAAATGTACCCACTTTGAGGCGAAATTACCAAAACCTTTTTCCCACATTGTATTGTTTTACACCTTTTTAACTTCGCGATACTTATGAATGGCCTACGGGACATATGGTACCAGTGC
>BLSH010355349.1:222822-233180 GCA_018402905.1 Glandirana rugosa | reverse complement strand
CCTAGAGCTGCTCTTTATTGCATTCAGGTAAAAAAAAAACCACCTGGGTGCAGCTCACCTCATTGGCTCCTGTTGCTGTCAATCACAGCCAGTGAATCAATGAGGATCAAGCAGAAGCGGGGTCGACCTGTGCTATGTGTGTGGTCGGGAGCGAGCCTGCTCGAGTGCCTCCAAGCAATTGTTATTGGGGTCATTTGGTGGGGGACGACTCAAAAAGAGAGGATTGCGCAGAGCAGGAAAGTAGAACATGTTTGTTATTTTAAAAAAATCTTTCCTTAAAGTGAATCGCCGTTTATAAACAGTGGCTGCTTTAAGTGGAGGTATCTGGATATCTCCTCCGCCGGCTAGAAGGAGACCTGAAGGAAGCCGGAATCAGCTCCGATCGGGTCTCCTTCGTCCTTCGGCTCCAGTTTTTAAAAAAAATGACAGTATTCAGAATCGCCGTTTTTCGCGTTTCCATAAAGAGTACCTGTCACCACATATTACTATCACAAGGGATGTTTACATTCCTTGTGATAGCACTAAAAGTGATCCGAATTTTTTTTTTTTAAAGGAACAGTGCTAAAAAAAATAATAAATAAAATAAATAGAAAAAAAAAAAATTAAAAGAAAACACATATGTAAGTCGCGCCCGCATATGAAAACTGTGTTCAAACCACACGTAAGGTATCGCCACGATTGCCAGTGTGAGCAATAATTCTAGCAAAAGACCTCCTCTGCACCTCTAACCTGGTAACCATTAAACATTTTTAAAGCATCACCTATGGAGATGTTTAAGTACCGGAGTTTGTCGCCATTCCGAAACCGTAACATGTATGGTGTCTATTTACTCGGCATAACATCCTCTTTCACAATATACAAAAAAATTGGGCTAACTTTACTGTTGTCTTCTTTTTTAACTCAAAGTGAAATTTGTCCAAAAAAAAATTGCACTTGAAAGACCGCTGCGCAAATACCGTGTGACAAAAACTATTGCAACGATCGCCATTTTATTCGCTAGGGTGTTTGAAAATAAAATATACAATGTTTGGGGGTTCTAAGTAATTTTCTAGCAAAAAAATGTTTTTAACTTGTAAACAACAAATGTAAAAAAATGCCTCTGGTGGGTAAGTGGTTAATTGGCTGTATGTCTATAGGGCATATGTAGGTGGCCATCTTGGTGAAGGTTGGGATTTCTTTCTTCATGTCAGAGCCTCCAGCAAGGAGACCAGTGAGCAGCAGAGTTGTGAGCAGATCTCCTGAGACTAGCAGTCAGGGGCAGAAGTTCTAGAACTCACTTTGCAGATATACAGCTTTGAGACTGCAGGTGCAGGAGTTCCTAGGCATCGTCACTGCATTGCTATCTTTAAGGAGGACCTCCAGACAAATAGCTCACCTGCCTCCTAAGCACAATTAACACTTCTAGATGTTTTCTTTAACATGGAAAACCTTTACTTTTTGAGTTCAGATCCACTTTAATAAATAAAATGATGGCCATTGTTCTGTTCTCAGACTATCCATCAATTCACTGTAGAACTCGCTTGCTGGTAGAAACGTTCCACCTACGCAGCAGTTGTCCCAGTTGGTCAGCCCTGTGTCTGGAGAGCAATTGCATTAATTGTTGTAGTTGTTTAGTGGTTTTAGCTGCAAAATTTAATTGCTGTACTTAATGAAATGTTTTCTTTCTGGAAGTTTTCTGCGATATTAATTTTACTGCCAAGTCATCCAAATGCAGCTTTCAAGGTGATGTGGTTAAACGCATCGGTGTGATGTTCTTAGACCATCAGCTGTTCTGCTTGCTTCCCTGCCAGAAATCTGCCATTTGTCATGATACATGAACTAGTCTGGTCCTGGTCTGGTAGCCATAGCTGTTGGACAGGTAGTCTTATGTATATGTAACCCGGAGAAGTATTGCCTTTAGTCCAAATATAGATGATATAAAATTACATATTGTGAGTTATTTACTAAAACGTGAGAGTGCAAATCTGGTGCAGCTCTGAATAGAAACCAATCAGCTTCCAGGTTTTATCGCCAAAGCTTAAAGTGATACTAAACACAAACTGTTTCATTTACTTTATCCCTTCTTTTTGTCAATCATTTTTATTAGTTTTACAAATTCAAATACAATTTTTAGTATAGGTTTTTACATTAAGGCTATCAAGAACGGTAAAGACATACAGTAGTATCAAAATCGAGGGATACCAGTATAGTCCCATATCTCCATCTGGTGGTACTCGCAACCGTTTGCGCTATCCGGGAACAGTGCACAGTGTCAAGGCACTGTAATTATTTTAATAAAACATTAAAATCGAAGTACTGTTTTCCTAATCGATATACAGCTCTGACATGACCCATCTCTTTCCCAGCCTGTCTGCAGGGAAACATTGGCAGGAGGAGCTTCTAGTCCTCTGCTGCTGGTCACATGTTCAAAATAATAAAAAAAAAAAAAAACAGCCTGTGGGATACAGAGTACAGTGTGGGCCATTTATGCCACTCACATGTTGTGTCATGCTCCCTCAGTCTGTGTCTTAGAATGGCAGGGAGGAGACGCCTCCATTAATCAATGTGTAATATCTCGTCCCCATTGTGTTTAGCTGGTTAGTGGGCATGGAGGAGGAGGGGGGAGTGGCCTGTCATTTATCACTATGTTTACGCCCATGTGTGACTCTCTATAGTCACGTGGGCTGCTCAGATGCGATAGGGAGTGTTACCATGCCCCCATAGGGGTTGCTGAAAGTAATGGTTCACCTGTCACCCTGCCCAAACAGTCACACTCTTCTCAGACATCGAATCAGGAATCAATCCAAGTGCTTTGTTTTTGTTGTTTTATTAGGGGATTTAACTTGGATGGGTATAGGGGGTTATGAGATGCCCAGAGGATTTTTTGTAATTGATTAGAGTGGGATCTCTGTGTAAACTTTGTACACACTTCCTCAGTTTCCTCCAGCACAATACTTGCTTGCAGATTGTTCCTCTCTTCACCTCCTGCACACTACTTACTGCAGACTGTTACTCCTCCAACACAACTCTTAGTTCCTCTCCACTCCCCTCTAGCACCATATGGTTGATAGGCCTGCCACTATCTCCATCAGGCCTAAAGTAAATGCCTTTTGCGGACAAGGACCTCGGGCCCCTATAGTGTAGCAGCAATATAGAACAGTTCTAGTGCTAACTGTCCGCTTGGCTTATACCTACCAGCCCTCCTGGCTGCAGCTGACTCTTTCCACTGCCCATGATGCCACAGTCCACTTCTCTGGCTCTGCATTCTCTCCTGACTGCAAACTCCTAGTCCTCCTAGGGGTGCCTCCCCAGTCCTCTCACTGGCTGTGCATGTCACTCACCAGCCCTCCTGGCTGCGACCAGTTGTTCCTCTCCTGGAGACTTTCCCGACAGTACTCTTCCCAGCTGTCCTTCTTTGCTCTCTCCTGTGCTTCTGTTCCAGGATCTCTTCACTCCTCCTGAATGCACCTGAGCCCCTGGCCCGAGGTCACCCAACCCCCCCCCCCCCCCAGACTGAGGAGCTCCCTTAAGGGCCCCCGAGAGCCTCAGTACTCCATCTCTTTCACCCGAACAACTCCTCCCTCCTGACCCTAGGCATTTAAGGAGGCCTGCCTCCTGCCAATCCAGATTGAGGATTGGTCAGGGCTCCCCAAACACCCCAGGCAGCTCCACCTCTCCTCCCCTCCTTTCTCCTTCTAGAACACTCCAAAAGCCTCTAGAAAGAAAGGGGCGGTCTCGGTGTTGCTGTCTGCGAGTCACCAGCTGCTACTCTAGGCCACTCCCTGCCCACACAATCAAAACAAACATGCCTAGCTTCCAGCTAGGCCTGCTTAAATTTACTTGCGCTACAAAAATCCTACCACTATAGCACCCACCTATGTAGAGGGTGCTACAGGAGGAAATGTTCAGCATAGAAACTCGCTGAAAACTGAGCATGTGCAGATAATCACTGAAATAATGTGATTCGCTTTTGCAAACCTAAAGACGGTGTGTAAAGTTTTTCCTTGTGGGGATCAGACTCCCCTCTTCAGGGCTGCTGATGCTTGATTGTAGAATCTTTTAGAGGTTTCTTGTCTTATTGTGACATTTGTATTTTGTGGTTCTGAGAACAGCTGTGCGGCATCCTGACTCTGGACCTCAAGATAAAAATGTCACAATAGGACAAGAAACCTCTTTATGATTCTACAATCAGGCATCAGCAGCCCTGAAGAAGGGGGAGTCTGTAATCCCCCGAAACGCGTTGGCCTCACCATATTGCACTTACCATAATTAAATAAAATTCCCCCTAGTTTTTACTGGACGTTGGGTGCTCCTTTATACCTATTTTCTGATCTAAATGTGAAACAACGCCCAGGTGAAGCAGCCCAGGCCCCGCAATAGGGCCCACCACCGCAATTTTTTCACCCAGTCAATTAGAGACATTGGGAGTGGGCACCTACCCACAACTGTATATGTACAGACTCTCAAACAAGGGAGCTAATCCAGCGCGGTACTTGCGAACTCTATCCCAAAAACTATATGGATTTGTTATCTGGATTCTTCTGTAACTGGCACAGCAGTGTTTGTGACTGTGGTGGAGTATAAAAAGGTAACTCCAGCCAAAAATGTTATTTTCTGGCTTTGAATAGAGTAAACAGAAAGGTTAGAACATCTGTCTGGTTTTTATTACTTTTGGTGTCCTTGTTGGGGAGAGCTTACTGTCTGATGTGCTGACCAGTGTGAGGGAACCCAATATATCATGGTGGTTGTTGGAAGAGCAGCAAAAGGAGCATTATCCATGTGTGGACACTTCTTCCACTGTCAACTATCTAAGGTGGACTTTCCCTATATTTTGGAGAATTCATGAAAAGGGATACAGAACCTCTGTTCCAACACCTGAGGGGATATGATCTCAATGTACAAATACTGTACTGGTGACCCCACAATAGGGACAAAATTATTCCGGCAAAGGGAGCACACAAAGACACACAGCCATTCATTAAAACTAGAAGAACAGCGGTTTAACCTTAAACTGCTTAGAGGGTTCTTTACAATAAGAGCAGTAAGGATGTGGAATTCTCTTCCACAAACTGTGGTTTCAGCTGGGAGTATAGATGATTTAAAAAAACTATTAGATGGGCACCTAAGGGACCACAACATTGAGGGATATACAATGTAATACTGACATAAAAGCACGCACACAAGTTGGACTTGATGGACTTTCAACCTCATTAACTATGTAACACTTAACATGCTATCGCCAAAACAAAAGTTTTGTCTTGAGTTAGTTGATAAGTTGCTTTGGGGGCATGTGAATGGTTCTACGTACTCTGGGGGGGAAAATGTGATCGTTATGCATCTTAATAACCAGAATTTAATTACCCGTATGTCTTTAGGGCATAAATAATATTGGATGTACCGCCCAGCTCACCAGTCTCCTAAGTAGGAAAATGGAAGTCTAGCCTATAGAAGATAGTGTAACGACCTGTAGTTCTAGACCTTTAATGATCTCGGCTTTGATTTCCCCCCAGGCCTGTCTTCTCAGCAGCCATGAAACTGTAGTTCTTCTCACACCCCTCTGATCATGGTGCCTACATTCCCCCCTCCTTCTAGTCACCTCACTTCTCATTACCTCATTGTCTTGAGATGAAAATCTTGTTTTTGTCTCTTGTCTGCAGCCCCCACCTCCCCTCACCTCCATCATTTCTCTCTCTTCCCCTCTGATGCTTGGCTTAATATTTCATGCTAATTCTCCTGATGGATAATAGATTACTGGCAAGTTGTAAGGGATGAAATGATTACTTGGAGAGCAAGATTCTGGATTTAACACTGTGTAACTCGGAGCTGTCAAGTGGTTCAGACAGAACGTCTTGCCAGAGGAGCAACACTGACAGAAAGTGAACAATGTAGCTATGTAAAGGTTCTCGTTATCTGCAGTTCAGGTGCAGAATGACTTAGTGCCCACGGTGTGCTTCAGCCCATGCAGCATTAGGGATCAGTGGTAAGCTTCGGCCCACGCAGCAGGATTAGGGATCTGTGGCACGCTTCGGCCCGCGCAGCAGCATTAGGGATCTGTGGCAAGCTACACCCCATGCAGCAGCATTAGGGATCTGTGGCAAGCTTTGACCCGCGCAGCAGCATTAGGGATCTGTGGCAAGCTTTGTCCCGTGCAGCAGCATTAGGGGTCTGTGGCAAGCTTTGGCCCATTCTGCAGCATTAGGGATCTGTGGAAAGCTTCGACCCGTGCAGCAGCATTAGGGATCTGTGGCAAGCTTTGGCCCACGCAGCAGCATTAGGGATCTGTGAAAAGCTTCGACCCGTGCAGCAGCATTAGGGATTTGTGGCAAGCTTTGACCCATGCAGCAGCATTAGGGATCTGTGGCATGTTTTGGCCCGCACAGCAGCATTAGGGATCTGTGGCATGCTTTGGCCCGCACAGCAGCATTAGGGATCTGTGGCAAGCTACGGCCCCATGCAGTAGCATTCGGGATCTGTGACCAGCTTTGACCTGCGCAGCAGCATTAGGGATCTGTGACGAGCTTTGTCCCGTGCAGCAACGTTGGGGATCTGTGGCAAGCTTCAGCCTGTGCAGCAGCATTAGAGATCTGTGGCAAGCTTCAACATGCACAGCAGCATTAAGGATCTGTGGCAAGCTTTGCCCTGTGCAGCAGTATTAGGGATCTGTGGCAAGCTTTGCCCCGTGCAGCAGCATTAGGGATCTGTGGCAAGCTTCGACATGCACAGCAGCATTAGGCATCTGTGGCAAGCTTTGCCCCGTGCAGCAGTATTAGGGATCTGTGGCAAGCTTTGCCCAGTGCAGCAGTATTGGGGATCTGTGGCAAGCTTTGCCCCGTGCAGCAGCATTCGGGCTTTGCCCCGTGCAGCAGCATTAGGGATCTGTGGCAAGCTTTGGCCCGTGCAGCAGCATTCGGGATCTGTCGCAAGCTTCGGCCCGTGCAGCAGGATTAGGGATCTGTGGCAAGCTTCGACCAGTGCAGCAGCATTAGGGATCAGTGGCATGCTTCGACCAGTGCAGCAGCATTACAGATCTGTGGCAAGCTACGCCCCATGCAGCAGCATTGGGGATCAGTGGCAAGCTTCGCCACGCACAGCAGCATTGGGGATCAGTGGCAAGCTTCGCCCCGCACAGCAGCATTAAGGATTGGTGGCAAGCTTCGCCCCATGCAGCAGCATTGGGGATCTGTGGCAAGCTTCAGCTTCTGGAGCAACAAGGAGGCATGGAGCTCTTCCAGCTTTGTGCGTCATGGAGGCATAGTCCTGTAATTACATGGAGAAATATATAAATATTCCTTTTGTATGTATTCATAGTATCTGAACTACAGCCTGGTGGCACACGCTGCCCAAGCATTATAGCCACACCTTGTCCAACTCCTATCTCTGCCTGTCCTTAATCCAACCAGCCCTCCCAAGTGAGATTTCCAAATGGGCTGCATCACATATTTGTTAGCTAGCACATTCTAACAATTACATTTTAATTGCTTTATAACAGATGTTGTGAAAACACATTTGGAAAACTGAAAAAAGAAGCTTTATTTATGTTTGGTTTAAGCTGAGAGCATTATATTTCATGCAAAGCATTCTCTGAATGGCGCTCATGCCGAACAGCCGACCTCCTTTATTCACAATGCTGCAGGGCAGAAGCTTGGCACAGGACCTGGAAGTGGTGAGCACTGGAAGAGCATTGTCTACTTCAGTGATGTCCAGGGTCATCAGCCGGGTATAGTATAACCATTGTTACATTGATCCAATCTGGACCAATGTAAGTAACACTATAAAATATCCATACCTGGAATTTTTCTTTAACATCTGAATATGTGATGATCACAGAATATTCAGATGAGTAGACCCACTTATCTGATTACAAATTTGGGCGAGATTATTTTGTTCTAAATAAAAACGAGTCGCTCATACTGATATTTTTGTGAAATGTTTTGTGGGCTTTTCTTCACATCAAGCCATTTTTGCACTCCCATACAAGACTGTGGGTATGGAAAACCCGACTGAATGTCAGGAAGTCAGCTGCAGACACAAGCCCAAATTCTGGCAACACAAGTCCGAAGTACAATGCTACTGGCAATTTTGTAACTATTTGTGGCTCCTGAAAGGACATCTATATTTCAAGTTCCATTCAATTTGTAGCTCAGTTGCTAAGCAATTGACTTTTTGCAGCATTCAGAGCTTGCTATAGCATGGCCAGCTCCAGTAACTTCTCATTTTATCCAATGCAGCTGATGATGACCAGGGCACACCTGAGATCTGTAACTGCCTATATACACATTGGGGGATATTTACTAAAACTGGAGCGCTCAGAATCTGGTGCATGGTAACCAATTGGCTTCTAACTTCACCTTGTTCAATTAATGTGGTAGTAAACTCAGTTTTACCTCTTGTACCTACAGGTAAGCCTATAATAAGGCTTACCTGTAGGTGCTGTAAAGATTTCCTAATTGTGCACTGTTTAGGAGATATTCACACTGCATGCAGCCAGTGACGTCACCAGCGCATGCGCTCTGAAGGTCGGGCATAGCGTGCACTCACAGGAGTGATGTCATCGTGCCCCCGGGCCACTCATGTAGCTGAAGGGTGCGAACCTGGAGGGAAGACCAGTTGAAGATGGAAGCCCCGTCAGCGGTGACAGCACGCCCCTGGTGGCCTTCATGTTAAAGTAAGTCTCTCATAATGTGCTAGTAGTCGATGCATACTAGCACATTATGGCATTGTCTTGCAGGGGAAGTGTTTTATTTATTTATTTTTTTTTTAACTGCGGTTTACTCCCTTTTTAAGCTTTGACAATAAAATCTGGAAGCTGATTGGTTTCTATGCAGAGCTGCACAAGATTTTGCAGGCACCAGTTTTGATAAATCTCCCTCATTGTAGTCTGCTACAGCAGCACCTTAGTAGACAGATACAAACTGCCAGAGACAACCAGTAGAGAGATTTGCAGCAGCCATAAGCTCTGATAAAAGTTGTAACCAGGCCATAACCAGGGCACACGCAAAAGCACCTTTTCAGTGGAATTGGAACTCAATATTGCTGACTGTGCCTCCCCAAACGGGCATCACAGGACAGGAAGTGAGTAAAAATCTCCACAGTGAGTTCACAGAAAAAAAATTGCAGTTAGGTTATAAGCTAAATTTACTAAGCTAACACACTGAATTAATGACACGCCATCTGCAATTGTAGTCGCCGACTGATCTCAATGCAAATTGCTTCAGACAGCGAGCAACCATTCAGAATATTGTACAGCCAACTCGCTTTAAAGCGGAGTTCCATCCTGTTAAGTCAGCAGCTACAAAAAGTGTAGCTGCTGACTTTTAATAATCGGACACTCGCCTATCCCACGGTCCAGCAATGCAGCCACCTTCGCTCTTCTCCCCCTCCCCTCGGCGGCGCTGGCATCACAAGTGTCGGTTCCCGGCTTTGGCTTCAATGCCGGACACGCACTGCGCATGCGTGAATTACGCTGCATGCTGCGACTGACCGGTGCATCTTCTGGGACCTGTGACGTGTCCCAGAAGATTGCCGGGGGGGCGAACTTCCCTCCGGCTCTCCGACGCCCAGGCAGGAAGTGGGACGCTGTGAAAACAGGGTCCCTGCGCCCCCCCAAAAAAAAATGACATGCCAATTGTGTCATGTCAGGGGGTCACCTTCCCTTAAAGCGGAAGTTCACTTTTTTGGGTGGAACTTCACTTTAAGAACTGAATATTTTTGCAAAACAGAATGAAAAAAAAATCACCCCAAAGCTGCATTCATTTTTTAAAATGCTAACTTTAACAGTTACGTAGGCATATGATGTGTTTTGAAAAGTGCAAATGTATAAACATTTATATACACGTGTGTGTGTGTGTGTATATGTATATATGTGTGTGTGTGTGTGTGTATGTATATATATATATATATATATATATATATATATATATATATATATATATATATATATATGTATATATATATATTATATAAATACCACTTTATGGAATGGTGTCTTTTCCTCAAATTGTCCTTGCTTTCCTAGAATTTAGTAAGCTATTGTTCAGGATTTGCACTTTAAAGTTGCTGTCATGTTCTTTTATGCCATCATTAGGATGAAGCCTGGCTGTCAGAAAGCCTGACCCTCTTTGAGGCCTGCATTGTTATACTAGGCCTCGGGCAACAAGACACATGACAATGGCTAACGATGAGGAGGCTTTGTACTGTCTTGTTATCCTTCCACTAATCAGCCCCCCCTTCCCATGCACACACACATTGTTATATATTAATATACATGAACATACCTTATGATTTCGGAATGCGCCTCATCAACTCGGTGGCAAAAGCCTACAGGGCTCTTATCTGATGCCTCCCTTACAATAGTTTACCATAGTAACCCCATCATCTAC